>JAWNNB010001951.1:0-106901 GCA_035043285.1 Drosophila subsilvestris | reverse complement strand
TATTATATATATATAATATATTAATATATGTCTCAATATATTGCTGGCTCCAACGAAGTGCCTGCAGCATCTACACAAAACGTTCTACAACAACCCCAACAACGCCGTTCGGGTATCCCCATCCGTAGCAGCACTCGCCAACGCAGAGTCCCCAGCCGCTACTCACCTTAGCATTAAAGGAAACGTACAAATCATTAACAAACCGTAATTTAAGGGGACAGATGTGTTATATATTAGCAACATAAGTATTATTTCATCATCCATTGAAATGTATTCACATACACACACACTACCTCACCCGAATGTATGTTCCGAACCATCTCTGACGAGGCAGCGCTGGTCATCGCCGGGCAGATTCCTCTCGGGGAGCTGATCCGGGAGCGCAAGGATATTCACGAAGCCACGCAGGACGGAGAAGCAGGAATCAGCAAGGCAGAGCTGAAGGCTGCCGCCAGAAGGAGCAGCATGGAGAATTGGCAGTCCTTTTTGACTGCCACAGATTCCAATACGAGCGGCAGGAGCTGGAAGCCGTTGCAGGGTCCAGGGTAACCGCGGGATCTCTGGTGCCGTTGATGCTGGCAGACCAGAGAACTTGGGAAGCAGCAGCAGTGTTCGCCTCTAGCGTAATGAGGTCGCTGCGATCATTGGAGAGAAGGCGGAAGGAGCGGACGGAGTAGGTGTCCTCGCGGCGGCGAAGCAATGCCTTGCGGCAGTACCGCTAGACGCACGACCCCTATCCTCATCAGTCCCCTGCCCACCACCCCCTATTTGTTAACTGTTACTAGGGTAAGCTAAGCTAAGGTTATAGAGAAATAAATGAATACAAAAAAAAAAAAAAAAAAAAAACCCGAATGTATGTATGCTCAGAGAGCGCTTGAGAGAGTAATAAAGTCAGTTCGATTCTAGTTCTCACCCTGAACACTACGTTTTCTCCATACCGAAACACAACAGTATACTTTTTAAAATCGCTGAATGAGGAGTAAAGTTATGACATTTTGAACTTTTATTGATGAAAATGTGATCTGAAGGAACAAATTGAGATCACATTTGATATCATCGACCTCAAACTATTAAGAAAATAAACTTCAATCAGCTTTCTATCAACACAGAAAAAGTTAAATTTATTTCCCTTATTTAATTAATATAAATATTGTTGAGCTACTGAGCTTTTTCAGTAGCGTTGTTTTGCGAGGTTACTAAAAGACGATGATTATTCAGTATATATATAATAACAGTTTATTGTAGTGTAGTAGATTCAAAGGGATAGTTAGCTGGATTCAAGACGGGGTCAGATTGAAGACGCGGGGGTCGGTTCAAGACGGTGTCGGATTGAATAGCTCGATTCCAAGACGATGTGCAAGAAGTGATTGCAAGATCAAGACTAAAAGAGAGCAGGCGGACCGAATTGCCCGTGCCCTAATGCAAGCGAGAGAGAGAACGAAAGAAACTCGGGCTGCTGCTTAGCCGAGTACGAGCGATTGATAGACAGAGAGAGAGTGGTAGCAAAGGCGAAAGAAAGAAAGGTGCGTGATGAAGAAGCGAGAGAACGCCTACATAGGCATGCTGCGGTGCGGGAGCATGAATATTTACATATGTTTGTAGGTAAATGACAATTAAATACAGTGGGCAGTGCAAACAACGAACAATAATAAGGATTTACTCTACTGCTGCACCACTGTCTAGAATCTATGTATTTTTTGGCTGCGTAACCAAACAAATATAAATAATTTAGAAATGGTTGCGAATATTTTCTTGCAGAAGCTTATAATGTTGGTAGAACCAAACAATTTTTTAAGTAAAATGATATATGTCATACTTTTAAAGAAGCGGTTCGGGACATTTTCGGATCGGGATGTAAGTGAAAACAACGGGGCGTTTTTAAAGCAAAGTAGCTTTTCCTTCCTACTCGGCTGCCACAGCGGCAGAAAAAATGAATCAGTTAAGTTTAAATTTGATTTTGCGCTGATAAAAATGTTTAACATTCTGTGGGAACTTCCCATTAGAAAGTTTTTTTCTCTTTTGATATTATTACGCTTTTGTTGTTTAATGTTTACTATGTTTATTTTTTGTATGTGTGGCGCAAGACATTTAGCTTTAACCAAAGACTATACAATACCAAGATGCTGCATGAGAAGCGAATGATCGTTCAATTTTTGCTTGACGCTTCATGGTACGGGCGCGCGGGTTTTTTCTTGCATTCTTCTTTATGCTTCCCTTTGCTCTGCTTTCGCCTTCGTCAAAGCCTCGGCCCGCGTCGAGTCGAACGAAAGTATAAGACGTCGTCTTTGACGACGGGAATAGGTTGGAAGAATGCAAAAACAACTACGTTGCTTGGGCTTGAATCAGCACATTGATGCTCGACTCGAGTTTTGTTTTAAAGTTGTTATTTGTTTGTATTGTGTGCATTCACAGTGGGGACTCACAATGGCAAAAGTCAAAAATATTTTATGAACGCTTTGAATAAAATAAATGTACACATCTAATAGACATTTTTAGCGAAGCAAATTTTCAAGAGAATTTTAGCTTAGGAGATATGAGCTTTCAAAATAGAAAATTGTTTCAGGGTAAAATAATTTATTGAACTCTTATTGACTTTATAATTTAGCAAGCTATGCGCACTGTGCGCTTTGCTGTGTCGAACATTCTCGCTGACGAACAGCCGAAGCTGTTGGGCAGCGGGGTCGCGCGGTCGAGACGAGGCATAGCCGAAAAGAGAATTGAAACCCGCGCGCTCCCTCTGTCCATAGGGCGGACCGATAAGCCTCGCCATACAACAGCTTTTTGGTCACTCATACAACATCTTGGTATTATAAAATCTTTACTTTAACTGAATTAATGTTTTTCAGTTCAAGGCAATACATGTTCATTCCTTCGTGTATCTTTGTGTCTGTTGTCTGATCTGACCTCTAACTTATAGCATTTTTATAGACTGCTCAGACTGGGGCTGCTTCAAGCTTTTTTGCGTCTTGCCGGCGAAGCAGTTATTTTACATAGGTTAAGCATAGGGCTCTAGTGGTGGCAAAAAGTTGCGTCGCTTTCAGATTTAATATCATGTATATTTTTACCTTTTCGCACAGCCATAACCTTTTAGCGCCAAGTTTTTGTTGTTATTAATGTTTTTAAAAGCGCTAATAAGCAGAAAAGTGCAAAAATGTGCTATTGAGCGCAGAAGAAATAGAATATTTCGAATAGACGCACTAGCGTCCGAAAACCTTTGTAAAAATAACCGCATCTCCAACAAGACGCAAAAAAGCATTACGCAGTCCCATTCATTTTCCCATGCGGAAAAATGATGCAAAGCATTCTCACCAAAACCGCACTTTTTTCGCATCATTTGTCAGCTGTTCGAACTGCGCAACCCACGCAAATCTTCAATTTTCCCTCCACACAAGTCTATTAAGACATTCTACGCATCACCTGGCCACTTTTTTTTCCGTGTTGCTCATCTTACTCTAATAGCCTTTTCACACTGGCAACCATCCACCATCCCCCATCCATTTCTGAGAAGGGCCGTAAGGTTTTGCCGTTCCGAAAATTTTCCAGCTATTCCACCATACATCTGGGATGCTCCTAATTCGCACGTTTCCATGCGGTATTTTTTCGATAATTGTCAAATGCAACCATAAATAATAGACATTCACAACGAAAAATCGGAATTCACTACGAAAATGTAAACAATGACAGACAGGAAATTTTAAAAAAAACAACAACAAAACAACTGATGCAAAATATTCTCAGGCACAAAACTCAGAAGTGAGATAGTTTGTGGACTATCCTCTGGGAATTTGTTTATGAGGAGTGTTTTGCAAAACTCATGCAGGAAATTGCACACGCTGTTGGCTAACAGCCCTCCGACTATTCTGTACTCAGAAAAACAGCCCAAAGTATACAATACTATGGTGATAGATAATTTTCATTAAATAGCGTATCTTTGTTTTCGGCTACATCTTTCTCCCAAAATGTTTCGAACCGCTTCTAAAAAGTCCTATCATATACTTTTGTATTTAAAACATTGATTGGATTTTGTAAAAGCAGTCACAAATGACCACGCTTCAGTTATTTTAAAACAAATATCCATTATAATATCTCCTCCTAGACAAAGTTGTCCCCATCATCATCATCCATGTCCAGAAACATGATTAGTTTGATCAAGAATATGTTTTGCTGTTGAATCACACTTACAACCATTGCAATATTATTAATATTCAGTTTAATTTAAGACGTAAACAAATTTCCGCACGCAATTATAAGCATCAGCTGTTTCTCATGGATGAGGGATGGTGGATGGTCGAAGTGTGAATCGGAGTTTCACATATTTTTAACATTCACACCGTTCCTCCGGGATGGGCTCAGTGTGCAGAGGGTATAAACTTTTAATTGAATTTATTGTTTTATGCGACAAAAATGGCTGTTTGCTATCGATACCCCATCGATACCCCTAATAATTGTATTTTGTAATCATACTATACAAAATACGGCAACAATCGCCAATGATGCGCCGCATCGTTGTCTTCTTCTATCCATAGCGATCTTATGGGCATCATTGTCGCATGTTCCATTTAACGGTATAATCCCATGATGCGACCCAGGGTAATACACTTTTACACTGAGGCGCATCATTGATTTTTCGTTAAATGGAACAGACGACAATGATGCCCTTAAGAGCACTGTGGATAGAAGAAGACAATGATACTGCGCATCTTAAATCATGCGACGCATCAAGTGTTGCCTCAAGTGTTGCATCAAGTGTTGCCATATTCTGTCCAGTATTTTTACAAAATACTGCATTTATTCGGGGTATCGATTTGTAGAAAAATGATGCGGCTTTGGTGTAAACGCCTCGCATCATTTTTCCGCACCTTCGACAATGATGGTTATAAGGGGTATTAGATCATAATAGTGCAAAACTAGACTGTAATACCCTCTGCACACTGAGCCCATCCCGCAGGAACGGTGGGAATTTTTGAAAAATGTGAAACTCCGATTCAAAATGCTATCATCCCCATCCATGAGAAACAGCTGATGCTCATAATTGCGTGCGGAAATGGGTTTACGTCTGTAATTAAAATGAATATTTATAATATTGCTATGGTTGTAAATGTGATTCAACAGCAAAACATATTCTTGACCAAACTAATCATGTTGCTGGACATGGATGATGATGATGAGGACAACTTTGACGAGGAGGAGATATCAGAATGAATATTTGTTTTAAAAGATCTGAAGCGTGGTCATATGTGACTGCTTCTACAAAATCCAATTAATGTTTTAAATACAAATAAATATTTTCCATGTCTTTTTATAGCCTTTTTACACTGGGGCGCATCTGCTATCGATATCGGCATCGACGCAATGAAGCAGAAAAACCGTTTACATTGGTAGACGTGCGTCTTAAGAACACGAGGAAACAATCTGAAACAGACTTGATTATTTTATCTGCGGTGGAGCAAAATGCAGAGGATGTTTTAAAATGTATCGATACGGCGGGCTTGTCTGCAGACAAGTTATAAGGCTGCTAATTTTCCAAGACTTCGAACAATTAAATTTGTTATTCCAAATTGAAATAGCCGCGATATGGATCATTTTGGGAGAAAGATGTTGTCGACAACTCCGACGCATTTTTCAAAGACAAAGGATTGCTTTCAATATTCTGGTTGGAATGCTGCCCAATCTCCGCAAGAAAGACACACATTTTCGACTGGCAATCCCTCTGAAGAAAAGAATAGCGATAGCACAGCACTTCTTAAATAACTCTCCTTTATAAATAAACAATTTGAACCATTTAACTTAATATTTTTCGTTTTATTTAAATATTATTGCTCCCACGTTGATGCGCTGCCACCCGAGGGTCCCACCTTGGCCAGTTCACTTCTAAAATATTAGATTAAAAAATTAATTCGTAACAATGTATCCAAATAATAGTAGGCATGTTACTTACCTTGTTATATTTTCTATCTTGTTCTTCACCTCACTATGAGAAGGTCCAAACTCTTTTAAGGCGTCAGCTATTTTCTTATAAATATGCGAGTTTTTGTCCACAAAAATCTCCTATCTAATGTCAGAATTGATTCAAACTATTTGTTTTAAATATTATATGAATTTATTTACCTTTTCCTTCCTCAGACATTTATTAGCCGGCACAATTGTTTTCGTATGTCAGCTGTTTTTGTTGTTGTCATTAGTGATGATAGTTGCGCTGATAGGCAGAAAAGCGCAAAAATGAGCAAAAGCAATCGAATATATATATATATATATATATATATATATATATATATATATAACGCAGCCCCAGTCTGAACAGCCTATTAGAAGCCATAGCATTGTACTTTGGGCTGTTTTTCTGAATACAGAATAGTCGGAAGGCTGTCAGCCAGCAGCATGTGCAATTTCCTGCATGAGGTTTGCAAAACACTCATCATAAACAAATTCCCAGAGGATAGGTCCACAAACTATCTCACTTCCGAGTGTTTGTGCCTGAGAACATTTTGACATATCAGATGTTTTGTTGTTGATTTTTCCTTTTTCCTTTCTGTCACTGTTTACATTTTCGTAGTGAATTCCGATTTTTCGTTGTGAATGTCTATTATATATGGTTGCATTTGACAATTATCGAAAAAATACCGCATGGAAACGTGCGAATTAGGAGCATCCCAGATGGATGGTGGAATAACTGGGAAATTTTCGGAACAGCAAAACCTTACAGACCATCCCAGAAATGGATGGGGGATGGTGGATGGTCGACAGTGTGAAAAGGCTATAAAGCGCAAACATAATCAAATATTACGGTTAAGCGCAAATATTTGCTAAATTTTAAACCTATATTAAAAAGTTGCGTTTTCCCTAGTTTCAACAGGTTATGACATACATATATTAAGGAGTTGTTCGTGTAAATGAATTTAAAATTGAGACCAGTACAGGTCATGAGGTATAGAGGTGTACCACCTTTATCAGTGTTCCCAAGCTGACGATGCTTTTTATTTCACTCCCATTTCTGTTTTTAGATATATCGTTGTTTCACTCATCCCTTGTCTAAACTAGCATGACTTTGAATTTTAGCTAGGAGTTTACAATGCCATCTTTTAAAGGTATTTATTTGATTTTTTTGTGACGTAAAACTGAAATTTATTTTCAGTAAAAGTAAAATGGGGACGAGAACTTTTTACGGATATCGATGTTAACACCGATGAAGATCCTATATTGTTTAAAGCTCAATTGTTCGCTCTTACTGGTGTTGAACCAGAGCGTCAAAAAGTTATGTGCAAAGGTGGCATACTTAAGGATGATCAATGGAACTTGCAGTTAAAAGATGTAAGTTAATATTTCAAGGATGATTCTTAAAATTTACAATGTTTTTTTGCGCTGCAGGGAGCTGTAGTGTTGTTACTGGGTAGCAAAGAAGATGTACCAGAAGTACCCACAACACCAATTAAGTTCATTGAAGACATGAATGATGCAGAAACCGCGACAGCAGTGCGTATGTCAATATAAATCTTAACAGCTTTGTATATAAAAGAAAATTTTAGATGCGCCTACCACCCGGTTTAACAAACCTTGGGAATACCTGCTATATGAATGCCACTATTCAATGCTTGAAAGCAGTTCCTGAGCTTTGTAATGCGCTAAAAAATTTTACTAGTGAGGGGTCTGACACCCTATCAGCAGCTTTTTCTATTTCATCGGGAATGAAATCTGTTTTTGCTCAGATGGATAAGGGTGCAACTGTCACTCCAATAGTATTGTTGCAGGCACTACACCGAGCATCCCCTCAATTTGCACAGATGGGAGAAAATGGCACATACAGGCAGCAAGATGCTAATGAGTGTTGGTCGGAAATTCTGAAAATGCTACAACAAAAACTTTTACCAATTTGCCAAGAACCATCTAAAAATAATGCTCAGAAAACAAAACATTGGTAAGTATATTGAATAAAATAAAACCTTATTCTTAGAGTATATGGTAATTATATAATGTTCGATTGAATTTAAATTTTAACCGTAACATCGAAAAACTTAAATCTCTATCTCGCCTCCATAGCTAAACCAGGGTCGGCACGCGGGCGCACATGTTTTGGTGCGTTTGTCTGCGCAGACAACAGTCACGAAGCCACACAAATGCATAAACGTTTATTGCTTTGCACTGAAAAAAAAGAATTCAGATAAATCTTAATGTCTTGCGCCACATTCTGAGTACAGCCACATTCAGAGTAAACATTAACATACCATTAAACAACAAAAGCGTATTAATATAAAAAAAAGCATTGCGTACTGTCATCCATATTTTCAAAAGAGTAACAAAATCTTTCTAATGGGAAAGTCTTTCCCACAGTCTGTTGAATATTTTTATCAGCGCAAAATCAAATTTAAACTCGACTGATTCATTCTTTCTGCCTCTTTGGCATCCGAGTTGTGGCCCCTTGATTATGCTGCCCTGAGGTTTCCTTTAAAGTGTGCATAGGCCGTTGCGATGTAGCGGCTGCATGGCAGCATGTGTACGGGTGTAACATACATTCTCATAACTCTCCATTATATAAATAATGTTTTTTTCGGTCACCGCCCGATATTTTATTTTTTGTAATGAGTGGTGTTCAGCGTTCGCATTTACTACTCTGGAGCAGCAAGAGCTATACAAATATTGCTATGCTCTCGCCCCCGCTCCCGCTCCCGCTACCTTTTTGGAAAGATTAATATGTAAGCATTAGAACCCTAAAGAAATCCTATTGCATTTGCCTTCCGTCTTCATGTTTTACATGACTTAAGAAAAATACCCATCAAATCTGCTGTTAATGGAAATAGTAGTGCTGGGTGTAAATATTTAACAAAAATGAAAAAACAAATTAATTTAAAAAAGTAACCATCAGTAAGTTTATATCAGCTTTTAAATATTTTGATGAAAGAAAGTTTTGGACATAGCGGTAATTTTGATTTTGGAGCTTAAAAGGAATCCTTGTTCAATCCAGAAAAGGAGACCTAAGAGTTAGACTAAAAACTAAAGGCAGGAGGTATAACGGAACTGTAAACTAAGATTTATCCACTCTCACTATTGTATTTAACCCAATTAACTTTAAGAAGTAGGCTCAAAATCGAATTTGTATGCAAAAAACTTGCATATCTTTAATAGGATGGTCGGCAATGGTTGAAGGCACTACTATTTCAATGACCACAGCTGTACATACATATACAGTTGTGTTCCATGAAATAGTAGCGCCACACTTAACTACTTTCAAAACACGTTTTGAAATATTTCTAGTCTTCCAAATTGAACAAGTGATACCTTTACGGAAAGCCTGCGATGTAAGCATTAGAAACTCGAAGAAACTTCGTTACATCTGCAGTCCATCTTTTGGTTTTTCATGACTTTAGACAACTACCCATCACAAACTTCTGTTCAATGAAAAACAAAGCAAATAAATATAAAGCAGCCACCATCCAAAAGCTTAATTTAGATATATGTATGTATGTAGAATAATTTGATTAAAAAAGTTTTGGACATAGCGATACTTTTGACTTCGGAGCGTTGAAGAAATCATTGTTTGAAGACCTTAGATTTATACTAAAAACTTAATGCAGGAGGTACAAGGGAATTTAAAACTAAAATTTATCCACTCTCAATATTGACTGAAAATCGATTTTGTATGCAAAAAACTTTTCTATTAGGATGGTTGCCGATGGTCGAGGGCAAGACTACCCCTTAAGTAACCTCAAAAATTATGAAAAAAATTGTATATCGCTCTACCAGTGATGTGACAGTTCTTAGACGGTTGATTACACATTATTTGAATGCAAGAAGTCCCAGAAAGCTGCGCGCTTTGGTCTGAGGATACACGACTTCAGTTTGGAAAAACGCATACAGCTGTGAAAAAAAATAGCCCCACCACAACAAGCAATTTTTAAATAATTGCCCAGCTCAACTTTAAAACTAGGCAAACAAAAAATAGCACAACTTTTTAAAAATGGATTCCAAATTTAAAAAATAAGCAATAAGTAAAGAATTAATTAGTTTACCATTTAAATACTTACAGTGCCCTTTATTGGCAATAACAGCTGCGCAGCGTCTTGGCATGGAATAAACTATGTCCTGGCATCTTTTTAGGGGAATTTTGGACCAGGACTCTTTAATTTCTTCCCAAAGTGATCCGATAGTGGTTGGCTTGGAAGTAGAAACTGCCTTCTTGACGTCGACCAGAGATTTTCGATGGGATTAATGTCAGGCGACTGAGCAGGCCTCTCCAAAACGTTCAAAAATTTTGACCTAAACCATTCCTTTGCTTATTTGCTGGTGTGTTTGCGGTCATTGTCCTGTTGAAAGACCCATACGAGCGGAATTTCATATTCTGCAAAGGGTAGAATTACTCTCTCCATGATATTCACGTACACGTGCTGATCCATGATGGTTTTTATCCAATGTATTGGACCTACTCCATATTAGGAAAAGCAGGCCCATAGTAGTATGGTAGTAGTAGTTTTTGTGGTGTACTGGGGTTTGTATTTTGCATTCTTTGGACGTCTAACGTATCATCGAGATCCCTTTCCATCAAAAATAACCACTTTGGACTCATCTGACCATAGAATATTCCTCCATTTTTGGGATGTCCAATTTGCATGATCCCTGGCAAACTTTAGCCCAAGATATGTGCGAACTGTTATGTCCGTCGAATTTATTTTAAGCTCGGTAGCAGGCTTGAAGGGATCCTTTTTGCTCTGCCGAATCAGTATTTTGACATAAAGAGGGGTCATCGTTTTCGTCCGCGTGTTTTAGTCTTTTCTTCATAGTTTAAGGCGTTTTAAATCATTTTATTCGAGCATCCTACCAATCGACCAACTTCCCTGGAAGTTTTTTCATTCAATATAAATTTGTTGATAAGATCACGCTTCTCCGCAGTGCAGTGCTTTCCACGTCCCATTGTAAATTTTATTTTTAACTTTGATGATAGAAACAATGAAATCTTAATCAGAACTAATGAACACGTTCATTCTACAAAGGCAGCTTCGCGAAGTACACGGGTTTCACGGGCTAATGGTGCTATTTTCTTTCCGTATTTTTTTGGTCATTTTTCTTAAGGGGTTACGCCACTGTAGCTCAACTGTTTTCAGGGTTTTTTTGAATTTTTTCTTTCATGGAAGGGATGGACAGAGATAAACAAACTTTGGATATATTATTAATCATATGTATATTTAAGTAAGGGAGAGGGCCATGTTGTGGACCACGTTTTGTTTTTGCCTCATAACTTTTGATCAATTGCATATTATACAAACATACACCCGGCGCTGGTTTTCGCAAATGTTAGTCGATTCTTGTTTTTTTCTTGTAGCTAAAACAATTTCAAATAAAAGTGCATACTAAGTTCTTTTTCTATCATAGTCATACACTAAGAAAAAATTATTTTTAAAATCCCACGTGTGTAACGCTTTTTCCGTAATTTTGACCAAACAAAAGAAAAAAAGAAAAACGACTTTTAATAACCAAAACTAAATTTTTTCCAATAAATTAATGTAATGTACTACTTTGAATCACTTCAATTCGATTTTTCCTTCAACAAATTTAAGCTATTTATTTTTATTTGAAAATTTTGAACGTATTTTTTGGTAGGTGTCCTTGCCATTGAAGCCACCTCCTTTGGCCGACGTTGAATAGTTTGAGCCAAAATATCATTTGCACAACGTTGTAGCACCTGTGATCTTATCTCAACAAAATTTTAATACCAATCATAAGGATAGTTTTTAAAATAAAACGCTCTTTCCTTACCCCTTTGCCAAAGGTGATACTACAAAATATTAATTGATTACTAATTTAAAAAAAAGCTGCAATTGTATTTTTTTGTTATTAGCTAATAGGAGTTACATTAACTTATTGAAAAATTTTTTTCTTTTGTATGGCTATGATAGAAAAAAACTTAGTAAGCACTTTTGTTTAAAATTGTTTTAGCTACAAGAAAAAAAATTTAGACGAATCGACTAACACTTGCGAAAACCAGCGACTAGTGAAGTCAAAAATGCATGAAATTTCAATGTGCGGCTTTTTTTGTCGCCGGGTGTATGTGTACCAATTTAAAGTTAGAGGTATTAACTAACTATCAGTGAAGAACTAAATTGATTCCTTCATTCAGAAAAAATTGTATTAAGAATTTAGTGAAGTGACCTTTTTTGAGAAAAAAATATAGGGCCTAGTTATGGACCACACTAAAAAATTCTAAAATTAAAAAATATGAAAGAAAATCACGATAAATTGAAAGTTTATTTATTTTAAGAGCCTACTGACATAAAGGAAAATAAGGATGATGATAATTTTTAACAATAATCCTTAGGTTGAGTCGCAGTGCTTGCACGTGAAGTAGCTGGCACGCATATTAGCGCACTTTTAATGCACCGGACGACTACATTCATTGCATTTAATGGAGTTTGCGGCGGTTAATGTCCTTGGCAGTAGGTGCAGACAGATGATGCAGAAATCCTCATCTTCTTCCGAAAGAGCCTTGCTTCGCTTAGCTGCTGTTTTGGCTAATGATGCCTTCCGTTCACGCTTCTGGGCAGAAACAAATGCCTGGCTATTTTTCAGCTTCGGCTGCTTTATTCCTCAAAGAAGCAATGCGGTGAGGAAATCACGGAGCTTTTCATTGGCTTTTTTCCACGATTCGAAGGATTCTGTGGTTTAGCCGCTTGCAGAGGACCAATATCTTCTAAAAATGCCAGGCAGACCGTTGAAGATGCTCCTGATGATAACGGCAGAGAGATAAATAGCTAAAAGCTCATAACACAGCGCAAATATCTAAATTAGTTTGATATTCTGTGCAGCATGTGCATTGTGTGATTGTATGCGTGAAATGAGATCGCATACGTCACACGTACACGATTCGTCTAAAATCGATATCAAGCTTAAAGCTCTGACTAATGGAAAGTGGTTTAAATTTTTTTGAATACCATAAACAATGATATGCAGTTTCGTAACCAAATACACGCATTAAATACAAAAAATCAGGTGGTCCACAACAGGTATCATGGCGTGTCTCACAACCCAGCAAATCAGACAATTTTTCCAAAAAACCAATATGTTTCGGTATAGGCACAAAAGCTGCATATTGTTAACGAATCTGACTCCCAATACTCAGATCAGTAGCATCTGATTGAATATTGTCAGCAACGCCAGAGGAGGTGGGGGAAGCAACTGAAAATTAATTTCTTCATTTTGGCCATAATAATGATCCGATCTGTACCAGATTTGGCAATCTGGTAGATATGGTCATTCTTTACGATACTACGTTTATCGTATCTTTAAAATTGTGGATGCCACAGATTTTCGTCCTTTGTGAAGGCGGAGGGTGGCGTGTCACAATTTGGAAAGAAACTTGATTCAGTGTGATATCACATGAGTCTGGAAACAAAATTTGGTTGCTCTAGCTTTTATAGTCTCTGAGAACGAGGCGTCAAACAAGACGGACAGACGGACGGACGGACAGACAGACATGGCTCTATCGACTCGGCTATTGATACTGATCAAGAATATATATATAGTTTATGGGGTCGGAAAATTTTCCTTCTCTGCGTTACACACATCCACTTTCACCACAAATACAGTATACCCCTTAACTCTTTTTGAGTACGGGTATAAAAAGACCGTCCAATCCTTATAAATATACTGAAATATACCGTCCGACCCTCAGATATATTCGGAATTATCCAAATATACTATTCAAAATATACCAAAAATATACCTCTTCGGGCCTAGCTGGCTTTTGGCTAAGGCACGAAGCCCGCACGACTTCGTGCCAAACTCGATTTTGAGGCACGAAGCCCGCAGTTTTCACGACGTGGCCTGCGGGACACGAAGCCCGGCCCGGCCCACCTCTAGTTCCTACACAACGACCAACACGATACCTGTTGTTAGTTTCGAATATTTTTACTTCGGTCAAATTATATCAAATATCAAATATATATCGGAAAATTTTCCTTCTCTGCGTTACACACATCCACTTTACCACAAATACAGTATACCCCTTAATTCTTTGAGTATGGTTATAAAAAAAGGCATTTATTCGTTTATTAAAATTCTCCTAATTATAGGTATGAAATAATGATAAATTCGGCATTAAAAAATAGTTTTCGTTAATCTGCAATCCGAGGACCATAAAGAGTCCCTTCCACGTCCAAATATTCGCCATTCATGTCATTCTTGGACGATTTCGTACTTGAGCGCGCCTCTTTGGCCGCATCAGTCAGGGATCGCTTTGGTGCTGGATGCGTTTTGCATCCGATTCCTGGCAAAAGTTGTAGGCCTAGATACCAACATCAATGTCAAGAGCCTTCATAATGTGGAGGAAACTAGTTAAACCATCGTTGAAGGTGGATACAGCGATATAAGTTGCTGTATACAAGAAATGTCTATTTAGCACGTGTTAACAAGTCCCAAGCACGTGTACTAACGTATTTTCCCTCAAAAATGCTTCTAAAGGATTAGAAATACTCACTAACTATATCTTTTGATGCCTAAGTGAAGTTAGAAGCCCAAAATCTAAGTTGTCGAGAGCAGGTATCGGCTCGACCCAGGTAGTCCTTCCGAGGCGGCCAGAGGCGCTCGGTAAAAACTTGGAAATGTAGTGGAAACAATTTTTTTTCAGGGATAAAAGTTTTTCAAACTAATTTTAGAAGGTTAAAAGTATTTTTTAAGACCAACCAAAAATTTTTCATCGATCTACAGTATAGTTACCTCCTAAAATCGCAAAAAAAAAATATAAACAGAAATGTTAAGAGCGCACAGTGGGCGCTCCCATACGACAAAAATAAAAAAGGCGAAATCGAAATTTTAAAATTTTGATCATTTGGATCATCTCATAGATAAATTGGCTTTTTGAATCCAATGTTTTTTCAGTATGACCATTCGCTCTTTGCAAAAAAAACACTTTAAAGTTAAGCCACGTGCTCGGCAGTTTATTGGGTTCTGAGTTCTCAGAAAGTAAACCTCATCTTTCAACATAAAAAACGTATTTAAAATAAACTCCAATAACTTTGAAGTAATATGGATATCGGTTGTACAGGTATAAAGCTTAATTAAAACCAAAAACTATTTGTAGATTGTTGTGTGTCGTCCAAAAATCGAATATAACCAAATTGTCTTTTGTGAGCGTTTTTTCGATTTCGATTTCGAACTTCTCTTAAGCTTTTAGTTTTGATCGACACCGACCGCCAGGTTCATCTTTATGTTGATCATAGATGCATATCTTAAGATCAAAATAAGACTAGAATCATCTTTCCTGAACAAAATGTTGATCGGAGTGCAACAGGTATTTGTGTCTGTTATTTGTGTTTTTTTCGTAGTAATTGCTCTTTTGTGTGTTTGTTATTGTTTACTTGTGTTTTAAATATCAAATTTATATATTTTCTTTATAAATAACGTTACGTTTTTTATTCATTTAAACTTCAGACCCTCTTATAGGTGGATTTAGAAAATAACAATGTAAAAAGAGAACTTTACAATAATAGTCTGTCTTTGATTTATTTGAACATATATACATTGGTTATTTTTTATTTGCAGCCATATTAATAATTTATTGTTTACATAATAATAAATTTAATTGATTTAAAGTTCATAAATTTGTCTCCTGTAGTATTTTAAGGCATAATTTACTCGCTTTTTTTTATTAAATATATAAATAAGGGCACCAAGAAGGGCGTATGTGCTTATACCCACTCCCAAAATATCCCAAAAAGTATTCTGGTAATTCAATAACGTGTGGTGAAAATTAGAGACCTGTATGTAAAGTATAACTATTTTTGTCGCCCTGTGTTTGTCTATAAGGAATACCGAACAATATAAAAACGAGAAGGAACGTGAGTAACTTCTAGTCGCGACTCTACTTTTATACCCGTACTCAATCAGTATATAAATTTTAATAGAAATTTAAAAATTTTACATTTTACATTTTTTTCGCTACATTTTTTAACTACATCTACATATAAAATGTAGATTATACATGTAGAACAGAAATTCTACATCTACCATTTAGATTCTACATCTCCTCCGCTAGGGGTTGCTCGCGCATTGCACAGTGCAGAGTGTGTGCGAGAGAGAAAGACAATGAATATCGTCAGCATCGTCAGAGGAGGTGGGGGAAGCAACTGAAAATTAATTTTTTCATTCTAGCCATAATAATGATCCGATCTGTACCAGATTTGGCAATCTGGTTGATATGGTCATTCCTTACGATACTGCGTTTTTAGTTTTATCGTATCTTTAAAATTGTGCATGCCACAGATTTTCGTCCTTTGTGAAGGAGGAACAGGGCGGGGCGAATTTCTGAAATACACTTGTAACAGTGTGATATCACATGAGTCTGGAAACAAAATTTCGTTGCTCTAGCTTTTATAGTCTCTGAGATCCAGGCGCTCATCGGGACGGACAGACAGACGGACGGACAGACAGACAGACATGGCTCTATCGACTCGGCTATTGATACTGATCAAGAATATATATATAGTTTATGGGGTCGGAAAATTTTCCTTCTCTGCGTTACACACATCCACTTTTACCACAAATACAGTATACCCCTTAACCCTTTTTGAGTACGGGTATAAAAAGACCGTCCAATCCTTATAAATATACTGAAATATACCGTCCGACCCTCAGATATATTCGGAATTATCCAAATATACTATTCAAAATATACCAAAAATATACCTCTTCGGGCCTAGCTGGCTTTTGGCTAAGGCACGAAGCCCGCACGACTTCGTGCCAAACTCGATTTTGAGGCACGAAGCCCGCAGTTTTCACGACGTGGCCCGCGGGACATGAAGCCCGGCCCGGCCCGGCCCGCGCCCACCTCTAGTTCCTACACAACGACCAACACGATACCTGTTGTTAGTTTCGAATATTTTTACTTCGGTCGTTGCATCGGGGAGAGTATAAATAAATAAAAACATCGCACGTAACAAATGGTTTGTAATATTACAAAACAAATTTTTTTTTATGTCAAATATCAAATATATATCGGAAAATTTTACTTCTCTGCGTTACACACATCCACTTTCACCACAAATACAGTATACCCCTTAACTCTTTTTGAGTACGGGTATAAAAAGACCGTCCAATCCTTATAAATATACTGAAATATACCGTCCGACCCTCAGATATATTCGGAATTATCCAAATATACTATTCAAAATATACCAAAAATATACCTCTTCGGGCCTAGCTGGCTTTTGGCTAAGGCACGAAGCCCGCACGACTTCGTGCCAAACTCGATTTTGAGGCACGAAGCCCGCAGTTTTCACGACGTGGCCCGCGGGACACGAAGCCCGGCCCGGCCCGGCCCGCGCCCGCGCCCACCTCTAGTTCCTACACAACGACCAACACGATACCTGTTGTTAGTTTCGAATATTTTTACTTCGGTCAAATTATATCAAATATCAAATATATATCGGAAAATTTTCCTTCTCTGCGTTACACACATCCACTTTCACCACAAATACAGTATACCCCTTAATTCTTTGAGTATGGGTATAAAAAAAGGCATTTATTCGTTTATTAAAATTCTCCTAATTATAGGTATGAAATAATGATAAATTCGGCATTAAAAAATAGTTTTCGTTAATCTGCAATCCGAGGACCATAAAGAGTCCCTTCCACGTCCAAATATTCGTCATTCATGTCATTCTTGGACGATTTCGTACTTGAGCGCGCCTCTTTGGCCACATCAGTCAGGGATCGCTTTGCGTGCTGGATGCGTTTTGCATCCGATTCCTCGCAAAAGTTGTAGGCCTAGATACCAACATCAATGTCAAGAGCCTTCATTATGTGGAGGAAACTAGTTAAACCATCTTTGAAGGTGGATACAGCGATATAAGTTGCTATATACAAGAAATGTCTATTTAGCACGTGTTAACAAGTCCCAAGCACGTGTACTAACGTATTTTCCCTCAAAAATGCTTCTAAAGGATCAGAAATACTCACTAACTATATCTTTTGATGTCTAAGTGAAGTTAGAAGCCCAAAATCTAAGTTGTCGAGAGCAGGTATCGGCACGACCCAGGTAGTCCTTCCGAGGCGGCCAGAGGCGCTCGGTGAAAACTTGGAAATGTAGTGGAAACTATTTTTTTTCAGGGATAAAAGTTTTTCAAACTAATTTTAGAAGGTTCAAAGTATTTTTTAAGACCAACCAAAAAGTTTTCCATCGATCTACAGTCTAGTTACCTCCTAAAATCGCAAAAAAAAAATATATAAACAGAAATGTTAAGAGCGGTAGCCCTGTTTTTGTCTATAAGGAATACCGAACAATATAAAAACGAGAAGGAACGTGAGTCGCTTCTAGTCGCGACTCTACTTTTATACCCGTACTCAATCAGTATATAAATTTTAATAGAAATTTTAAAATTTTACATTTTACATTTTTTTGCTACATTTTTTAACTACATCTACATATAAAATGTAGATTATACATGTAGAACAGAAATTTTACATCTACCATTTAGATTCTACATCTCCTCCGCTAGGGGTTGCTCGCGCTTTGCACAGGGCAGAGTGTGTGCGAGCGATACAGAGAATGAATAGCGTCAGCAGCGCCAGAGGAGGTGGGGAAGCAACTGAAAATTAATTTCTTTATTCTGACTATAATTATGATCCGATCTGATTCAGATTCGGCAATCTGATAGATATGGTCATTCTCTACGATACTGCGTTTTTTAGTTTTATCGTATCTTCAAAATTGTGGAAGCCACAGATTTTCGTCCTTTGTAGGGGCGGAAGGGGGCGGGGCGAAATTTTGAAATACACTTTTAACAGTGTGATATCACATTAGTCTGGAAACAAAATTTCGTTGCTCTAGCTTTTATAGTCTCTGAGATCCAGGCGCTCATCGGGACGGACAGATAGACAGACGGACGGACAGACAGACATGGCTCTATCGACCGGCTATTGATGCTGATCAAGAATATATATACTTTATGGGGTCGGAAAAATTTCCTTCTCTGCGTTACACACATCCACTTTTAGCACAAATACAGTATACCCCTTAACTCTTTTTGAGTACGGGTATAATAAATAAAAACATCGCACGTAACAAATGGTTTGTAATATTACAAAAAAAAATTTTTTTATATCAAATATATTGCTTGAACAAAACAAAAGACTTTTTTTTGAGCATTTTTAGCCTACTTTTGAAATAAAACATTAAATAAACAATTAATTCACTTTGTCTTTGTTCTGAGACAATCAATAAATAAATATTTTGATATTATTTTGATTTTTTAAGCTCAAACATACATCTGATGTTTATATATAAATTAAATATGCTCAAAAGAATAATAGTTCGAAAAAAAATGTACTGTAACTTTTTTTGCACCAAATTAATTGTGGGGAAGCATATATTGTAGTATTTTTATGTAATGTGCGGAGTATTTTTGCTTGTTCAAAAAGGAAAAAAATTGTTTTTGGCATAAATAAAATTGAATTTATTACTTCCATCCTTAACCTACAAAATTTTGTAGTAAAAATAGTTAACCAGAAGAGGAGACTTTTTCTAAAGTGTTGCGCAACTTGAAAACCTACTTCCAAATTTGGACGTAACAGTCCATTTGAGACGTTCATAACTCTTAAATAACAAAGCGTTCAGAAAAATCTATATGGACATAAAATCTCAATACAAGTTTTAAATTTTGAATGCAAATAAAATAACTATTAAAAGTACACAGTTTCATGTGTTTTTGCGACAATATCCGTCAAAATATGCATGCGAATGTAACGTAACAGCGCGCGATGTTGCCCATATGTAAAATATAAAAGAATAATAATCTAGTTTATTGCGACTTTTTCTGAGTTTTTAGAGTAAAGATTTCGATAAAAAGTATTGTAAACGGGAATGACGGTGTCATGCCAATTGGGAACAAAGCAAACAAAAAGGACTTGTATTTTTTGGTACCTGATCGCATTCCGGCAGTTGGGACCGAAACCTTCAAAAAGGTATTTTTTGTTCAGTTTTTTCCTTTTTTAGATTCGGTTAACGAACTTTAGCTCCACCGTCTCTACATAGATTTAGAATATGACAAGAAATATATTTTTTTTGCTGAGTTTTTAAAAGCAAAATTGCACGAAAAAATACCGCAAAAAATTATCAAATTTGAATTTAAAAGCTTAATATCTTCCAGACGTTAGGCTGCAGCTACAAAGATTCTGGGTCTGATTTATAGCTGCATTTATCAGCTTTTCAGAACTGCAAAGTTACAAGTTACAACCAGATATAAGATACTTAAGATATGTGAAAAATAGATAAAACTACCTCTGAAAAAAAACATTTAAAAATTCTTTAAAAAAAAACTAAGCCATACCAAAAAAACCATAGTTCTTTAAACAATTTGAAATCCCAAAATCTATCAGAAAAAGTCATTTTGGGCCACAGCGGAAATGTCGTGTTGACTAGTGTTATCATAAGTTCTTAATACAAGCATTCATTAAAAATCTAGCCGATTAATTATATTTTCTTGAGTTAAAAAAACGTAGCGCATATTTAATATATTTTATATTTTTTACTTAAAGCTCATTTATTGAACAATTCTTTGGTGGAACCTTTGAGGTTAAGATGAGCACGGAAGAAGTTCCACATGAAACTGCTACTGTAACAACTGAGAATTTTTTGCAATTAAGTTGCTTCATTTCAATGGAAGTGAAGTACATGCAAAGCGGCCTTAAATCGGTATTTAACACAACAAATTAAACTTATGAACGTCTTTGCATTAACGGACACTTTATTAATTTTTAGAAAATGATGGAACCATTGGTCAAGAAATCTGAAACTTTGGGACGAGATGCACAATACATTAGAACTGTAAGACCCTTTAATGAATAACCTGAACTTATTAAAGTCTTATTTAATTTGCAGTACTTAGTAAGCCGACTTCCAGCTTATCTTACTGTCCAATTCGTACGATTCCAATACAAGGGAAAGGAAGGAATAAATGCCAAAGTATTAAAGGATATAAAATTTCCCATCGACTTTGACGCGTTTGAGCTGTGTACACCCGAATTGCAAAAAAAATTATGTCCAATGCGTTCGAAATTTAAAGAGCTGGAAGACAAAAGTATGGACCTGGAAATAGCCAAACCATATGGGGTCAATGATGAGGACACAGAAACAAAATATGAGCAATTTTGGTTTGACGATGATTTGGGAAGTAATAATTCTGGATACTATACATTACAAGCTGTATTGACACATAAAGGTCGATCAAGTTCATCTGGACACTATGTTGCTTGGGTTCGCTCCAACGGCGATATTTGGTTTAAATTTGATGATGACGAAGTAACATCCGTGGCCACAGATGAAATTTTACGACTTTCAGGTGGTGGGGATTGGCATTGTGCCTACGTCTTATTATATGGACCGAAGCGTTTGGAAAAGCTCTAAATAGTTATATTACTCTCAATAATTATGGGTTGTTGATACAATTAATTTGAATTATAAAGATGATCACGAGATATGAAATCTTTTACTTTTCCATTTTCATCTAGGTGGGCACGCTTTTTAATATGGGAGCAGTCCAACAACAAATCAAATATCAGCGAGACTGGAGTCGAGGAGGATACGCGCTGCTTCCTCACACTGCGAGACTAGGAGCTTGTATTTGATGACCTTTTTTTCGAACGCACAATGGGCCTTTTTTATACCCGTACTTGAAGAGTTAAGGAGTATATTAGATTTGAGGTACGCCAAGTCCGTCCAGGATTCTTCTACAAGGAATTTGTAGATTCGCTGGGAACTTTAAGTAAGGGCTGGCCGTTTGACCGAAGTGAGGGTAGGGCGGAGTCGGCTGTGGTTCTGACGAAGTAATTACTCGGGAGAAATGATGACGCCGGAGGGTTGGTTTTAATTTTTTAGTTTGCTTATTTAATTTAGTTTTTTTGTTTTTAAATATTTTTGTATATTAAAAGATTGAAAAGATTGTCAGTAGCCGATGAGTTTCCTACTACTCCTAGGTTACTCGCATCTGTCTGGAGAGAGAATTTTACATTGAAACCAGGGTAAGCAAGTACGGGTGCGGTCGTGAGCAGTTCCTTCAGTAAGTCAAAGGCAGCCTGTTGTGCTTGGTCCATGAGGAGTTGGGACATCGCACAGTGGTCGGTCCCATAGGCCATAAATAAAAAAAAAGAAAGTCTAAATTTTTGCTTTAATTGTGTCAACACTATTTTAAAATAGATCTAGCTTTTTAAAGGTACTTTTTGTTTTGCTTTACT
The DNA here is from genome assembly GCA_035043285.1 of Drosophila subsilvestris. NCBI lineage: Eukaryota > Metazoa > Arthropoda > Insecta > Diptera > Drosophilidae > Drosophila > Drosophila subsilvestris. The sequence continues at coordinate 84,692 of JAWNNB010001951.1, read as the reverse complement.
TCAGCGAGGGCTTAAAGATAACTTCGTTTTGCAAGTGAAGGTCTGAAAAAAAAAACTATTAAAACTGATTTTATAAACAATGGAAGTATTAAATATTGTAAACAAATGTATCAACTATTATTTCTGACAATTAATAAGCTTCAGCATTTTTTGTTTATTTTATTAAATTAACGTAAAAGAATTGCCAATTTTAGTACTAATTCGTGTGAAAGCTTACATTTCACTTAGACTTTTAGTTAAGAAGGTACTCATGGGGAACGATCAAATTAATTATAAAATATCTGTCAATGTTTACAGATTAAATGATTTACATTTCAGCTACCAATCTTGAAAATAACACAGCGTCCGTCACCTTTTTCGGTGTCTTTTTTTGTTGCTCTGTTTCTGTGCTGTATGTTGTGATTATCGTTTGAATCTCTTTTGTGCATGCTTTTTGTTTTGATTGCTTGTAATTGTCGTCGTAGTTTTTTTGAGCACTTTTTTTGTTATGTTTTGTATTATTTTTTGTTTGTACATTTATCATACAGACTTGATGCACAAGTTTGACAATTTAGATCTCTCGAAAGAAAAGTCCAAGTCAAGGAAAGAAAAAGTAAAATTCAAACATAATTTTGATTAAAAATTTCGACAAGCCTAGAACTGGTGAAAGTGGTAAATCGAATAATGGAAATACTGCCAGAGAATTTTTCAAAAATGCTGGGTTGTCCGCTGGAATAACAGGAATAGATAGACCTTATTGAAAAATGTGGTACAATTTTGCAAGCGCTCAATTCAGGGTATAATATTAGTGTGTCGAAATTTAAGATATTCGCACTCAATATTGCCAGAGAGCTAAACAACTACATATTCCTGGTATTATCTTCAACCTACAGTTCATAAAGTTTTCATCCACGGACCTGCAACTATTGAAAATACTCTAGTGTCGATTGGGCAGTTGTCTGAGGAAGCTGCTGAGTCGAGAAATAAAGATATAACAAAATTTCGCCAACATACTCGCAAAATTTCTCGCGTGGCAGCAAATGAAGATTTGTTCAACCGCCTACTCGTTACATCAGATCCGTTTATAACGGGAAAACAAAAGCTACCACAGAAGCCAAAGATAGTATTAAATAAATCTGTTTCCGATCTCTTAGAATAAAATATATAATACCATGCTGCATAATACCTTACTAAAATAAAAATTCTTAAATACATCATACATATTATGGTGATGTGGGCGGTGGGTGGGGTTTCGGGGGGTGCTTAGGTACGACCGATTTATGTTTGTTTTATAACTTACTAACTGACCCGGCGAACTCTGTTCCGCCTTAAAGGCAGATTTTGGAATTTATTAATTTTTTTGTTTATTAGAAAAATTACAACAAAAATTAAATACCTACATTAATCATTCATTATTATTTCTTTATTTTAGTACACTTTAGGTTGCTCTTCACTTAAGTACCTTGTGATACACGAAATTTTTTGTTTTATCATCAGGCGCAAAAACAAACAATGCAGATGGACTTCCGACCCGTAAAAATGCAACATATAATTGACCATGGGAAAAACATGGATGTTCTAGATTCAAACCACAAACTTTTAAGGATTGGCCTTGTGATTTGTTGATGGTCATCGCAAATGCCAAACGGAATATCGTTTGCGATCATCGGGATCCTCAGAATGAGAACTTCCTCACCTTTGAATTTTCCATTTAGTATCGTCGCGTAAATTACATTGTTCATCAATATAACCACCAAACGCGTACCGTCGCACAGTTTTGATTGGTTCATGTTTCGAAACATGATTACTACGGAGCCAACCTTTAGGCGTAAATTGTGCGGTGGTAAGCCAGGCACAACCAGGGAGTTTAAAAATTCGATTGGATAGTTGGTGGCCTCATCTTCATTTGTGACGCAGTCAATAGATTTGAATGAATGCATTGTTCCAATGATCTTATTTTGAATTATGTAGTTCAGGTCATCTACATCTTTATTCTTAGCCGCTAAAATTGCTCGCTCACTCAACCATTCATTATTTTTGTAGTTAGAAATATTGTTTGGAAATACATTGTTGATAAGTTCATCTTTTGATGAGACAAAATTACAGAAATGATTTGGAAATGATATCAATCCGCTCGATGTATCGACAGGTACTTGACCATTACCGATAGTCAGCAATTGCTCCGAGAAATCTTCTGCAGATGTATCATTAAGCAATATAACTCTCATATTTGTTGTCAGCTGCAGTTTCTTCACATAGTGCCATAGATTCGACGATTTGAGGCAAGCGTTTATTTCGTCGGCAGCCGTAGATCTTTGAATTACTGGCAGTGTTTGGCGGAAATCGCCAGACAGTAAAATCATTGCTCCTTCAAAATATCTCGAGTCATTGCGTAAATCTTTCAAAGTTCGGTTAAGTGCTTCTAATGCACGTTTATGCGCCATTGTGCGTTCGTCCTAGATGATGATTTTCGATGCCGATAAAACGTTGGACATTGCTGAGTGTTTTGCAATATTACACGTTGGTTCTTCAATAGTTTGAAGATTTAACGTTAATTTTAATGCTGAATGAGCCGTAAGGCATCCATCCAATGTTGCTGCTATTCCAGAAGAAGCAACTGCAACCGCTATGTTGGATCTCGCACGAACAGTGGCTAAAACTACTGACATGATGAATGTCTTACCAGTTCCACCAGGGGCATCTAGGAAATATAAACAATCATTGCATTATAATAAACAATTATTGCATTACGGCTTTGTCGGGAAAGATTCGATCGTCGTTAAATTTTCAACCATTCATTCACAGACAAAATTACTTAGCTTTTGAGATGCGTTTTGTTATTCCAAGTCTTATGCGTTTTTGTTATACCGCGTTTTATAATTCACTTCATTTTTAATATTGATTTCTAACAAAACTTAAATTTGTTATCCATTCGTTTATTACATAGCTGTCATTTACGTTTTGTTATTCCAAGTGTGATTCTTTTTTTATACCACGGTTTATAGTGACTGACGTTTAAAGTATCCTATTCTGGTCTCCTGGCTCTAAGCTACCTACCCATCAATTTTCAGCCATTTCTGTACAGCCGTTCCTGAGCTATAAATAGTGTAACTAACACGACTTTCTTTATATATATATAGATATTATAAAAGATGAATTTAAAAAAATGAAATATTTGTTGCGTTTATATTTTGTTAGATTTTATTCACTATAATAGTGGCGATATTCAACAGACAAAAAAACCATTGCCACAATTGCGCCTTTTAGGAGATATTAGTTATTTTTCATTTTAACCCATCCTAACTAAACTGCCCTACGTAGGCGGCCATTAGAGAACGCTGCAGAGATGTTGCTCAATATCTTTTATTTTGAATTCTAGCTAGCTTACAATTAACAAACACATTCATAAGGGATAAATACGTAAATTTTAGATTAGCCAAGCCAATTTAAATAAATGTATTTAAAAAAATATTTTTAACAAATAATTTTCAATATTTGCAAATAAAACAACAATTTCTTTCGAGAAAACTTGTAGGTGTTTGTGTATCTATATCTCTTGTCTTGTTTTTGACTCTTGTGCTTCTTCCGATAATTCCCCAATTCGGTGAGATTGATACTCGATTATATCTTGTCCATGATCAATAACCTTATGAACAGTAGATGTTAGTAATTTGTTTGGATACCGTTCCTTCAAAAGCATTGCCGTTTGGGTGGCATACTTCCCAAACAAATTTGCATATATTTTTTCTCTGAAACTGAGAACATTGAGTATAACTTAAACCCTCTTAATCATTTTTCTGTCTACTCCAGTAATTTTCGGTTAAAAAGTTTTATACAATTTTTTTTAATGTGTTTTTTAAAAAATTTTTTTTGGAATGAGTAGTTGAGAATATATAATATCAATTTGAGTTTTTATTATTATTATTATTATTATAAAGGAATTACAAAGTGCGGGCAGTTATTAATTTGTGTTAAGCAATAGATGCAATGGCTTTCTGCTTAAATTCTATGTTGTATAAGGTTGTATCAAAGACAATTGAACTCTAAGATAAATAACGCCATACAAAATTGTTGCAAGCGAATTTTTCATGCTGGCTCTAGAGCTGGCTCCAGGCTCTCTTGAAATTTAGTTGAGAGAGCGCTCTAGAGCCAGCGCTAGAGCCAGCCGCTCTCTCATATGTATACAGCATACGAGAGCGACTGGCTCTAGAGTGCTGGCGCTAGAGCGCTCTCTCAACCAAGACTGTATGTGTGCACACATATTCTCAAGCACTCTACATCTGCCGGCATACATACCACTATGGGAAATTTGAACACTTTTTGTGGCAATAATTAATAACTACCAAACGAAACAATATTTTTTGGTTTAGTTTTTTGATATAAGTTAATAACAACATGAGAAAGGTATTTTGAAAAAATGGGCGTGGCAACGCCTTTTATTTAATAAAAAACATATTTTAATTTTTTTGCTCAAAATGTAAAAACACAAAAATGTTGGGCGTACGTTGGGAAATTTTTATTTTATCCAAGAGGGCGTAGCACGCCTTAAAATCAATGAACAACAAGAAAAATTTATTATTTCAGGTATTTCAAAATTTGACCAGAAAAAGTGGTCAAATTTCCCATAGTGAATATTTTACAGCGCTTGAGAAATATACCCTTCACTTTATAAATGCTAAGTTAATATTGCAAGACGCTTAGCACCCGAATATTAAAAAACTCCTATTTTGTATAACCTTTATATGATAATTTATTTTAATATAGTATATTCGATAATAATGAACGGATATACATATATAAAAATACATAATACCTCTTTAATACATGATTAAGGTCATTAGGGTATTCAGCGTGCACGTGTGAAAAAAATGCGTATTCGCTTCTCAGCTCAAAAATGTGTTTGCTTGAAAATCGTCTGATTCGCACAAGTACGCACACAAACGCTCTTGCTGACTCTGTGTGTACTAACACATGCAAGCGGATTCTGTTTTTAGATTCGTACGCTCTCAAATTTTGTGCGAGAGAGATGGCGCGATTTTCGCCGCTTGCTGAAAAATTGCTTGCATATTGCAACGAAAATGTATGAGCGTTACTTATCTTATAGTTTATATTGTCTTTGGTTGTATGGTATATGGTTACATGTCTATATATGTGTCTATTAAATTTAGTTACTAATAGTAAGGTTAAACTTAAATGATATTGTAAAGGTTTATGGATTTCATAAATTGGATTGTTGTAACTTATTTTTGCGCTATTTATTCTAGGGTTTTATGGAGGAGCTTTGTCTTTGTTCAATGTAAAGTGGGCATTCTAGGAATATGGGATAGGGTTAGGTTATGATTGAATTGTTGGCATGTAGGATGAGGTGGCTGTGTGTCAGTTTAGTGTGTTCGATTCGAAGTTTCATAAATTTATTGGTGTCTATACGAGAGATTGTTGTGCTTAAAGATTCGATATCTTTTGATTTTTGAGTTAATTAGCTTATAGTGTCGAGATGTGCTGTTCCAGATTAGATCGTTTTGGGGTTTCATTTGTTTACTGATGTATTTAAGAGTAATTGGTATGTTGTGGTTTTTTTTTTCTAATATTAATGGCAATGTGGTTGCTTGCTTAGCAGCTTGGTCTGCAAGCTCGCAGTGTCCTGGGATTTTTATCAGAGTGAATTTGTGTTTGCAATTTGAAATGATTTTCTAATTTTTAATGTGTAGGATGTATGGTTGTTGGGGTTTTCTAGTGCTGTAAGAGCTGAGAGTGAGTCGGCGAATTTTTGTTTTTCCACATATCTAAATGCGTAAAGAATTGCTGCTATTTCGGCAGTGAAAATAGAGGAATATGGTGGGAGCATTTGCTGGGTTATGATGTGTTGTGTGGAGGTTACGCTGTAGTCTACTCCGCTATCGGATTTAGAGCCGTCTGTGTATAGTAACGTGTGTTGTTTGAGGGTATCTTTTATTTCTTCACTTCAATTCACCTAAAAATGTATTTCAAAACTAAAATTTTCAACCATTCATTCACAGACAAAATTACTTAGCTGTTTGAGATGCGTTTTGTTATTCCAAGTCTTATGCGTTTTTGTTATACCGCGTTTTATAATTCACTTCACTTTGTGACGCCCAGCGCCATACACAGACAGCCCCGGCGCCACAAACTTATATTACAATGTAATGAGAGACCAACATTCCAATCCGCGCGCCAACAGTGTGACCAACGACCCGCACAAACGGCCACACTCAAACATTCAAATCTACGCGCCCACAGTGTGACCAGACTCAGAACTCGAACGGCCACACTATCAGCTGATCAGCAAAACGCGTTAGGGACAAGGAAGAGGCACAACAGCTGACTTTTGGCAATAAAAGCAGCGTCACCAGAGCAAACAGGGCAGTCCAGCTGGACTCGCCGATCAGCCTTCCTGATCACCCTATTTTTACTGCTGTGGTAGAGCGTACGATTCCTCTACGATCAATCAGCATTGCAATAAATATTCCCCCCGGAGCTCATTATCCTCCGTTTTCCCTTCCTACTCGGAGCGCATTACCCTCCGTACTCCTTCCTCTTGGAGCGCATTATCCTCCGCCTCCCTCTCGTCTAACGGAGCGCATTTTCCTCCGCAACATTTCTTCACCTCGGAGCGCATTTTCCTCCGCAACATTTCTTCACCTCGGAGCGCATTTTCCTCCGCAACATTTCTTCTCCTCGGAGCGCATTTTCCTCCGCAACATTTCTTCACCTCGGAGCGCATTTTCCTCCGCAACATTTCTTCACCTCGGAGCGCATTTTCCTCCGCAACATTTCTTCACCTCGGAGCGCATTTTCCTCCGCAACATTTCTTCTCCTCGGAGCGCATTTTCCTCCGCAACATTTCGTCACCTCGGAGCGCATTTTCCTCCGCAACATTGCTTCACCTCGGAGCGCATTTTCCTCCGCAACATTTATTCTCCTCGGAGCGCATTTTCCTCCGCAACGTTTCTTCACATCGGAGCGCATTTTCCTCCGCACCCGTATCTCTCTCAGAGCGTATATTCCTACGCACCCACGTATCTGTCCTTGGAGCGCATTATCCTCCAGGATCGATATCCCTTCGAGAGATACCGCAACCCCGAGACGACCTACGCACAGCGAGTAGCCACGTGCGGCCCTGAAGACCCTGAAGGAAGACCTCGAGTACGAGCCAGCGAATACCCCAAACTCTGTAATTTAAGACAAATAAATAGAACAACCTACTTTTGCCACCTTACTCTTGTCGCCTTATTCTTGTACCAGGAGACCTTTTCTTTCAGCTACCACATCCAGAGATCAAACAAATTTCTGTGGACCCGGCGCGGCGAGCATACCCCGGCCGAAGTGCCGTCACAGTGGCGCCCGAGCAGGTTGTGGTAGCGTAGAATTGGGATCTCATTTATGGTCAAGATGGCAAGAGTGTGGATAAGTCAAGCAACAAAAGCAGACTTGATCAGCTACTGCGAGGAATTTGGACTGGAGAAGATCGAGGGAATCGAGCTACTAAGAAAACAACTTATACAAGTCACGGAAAGGAAGGATCTTAGCAAGGAAGTCATGGAGAGGCTGGAACAACTCGGAACGACCCAGGCAAGAGGCAGGAGCCCGAAACAATCACCAAGGACTACTTCACAAACAAAGATAGCGGTGGACGAACCGCAGGGCGAACCAAAGACAGCGAGAAAGAAGACACTATTTCCGAAACAGATACGGAAAGGATCACCAGAGGCGGGGGCTATAATCGACAAAATACGCAAGTGGGACCTCACATTCTCAGGGAATGAAGAGCTGCTGGAATTCCTAAGCCGAATGGAGGAATTAGCAGAGACATACGGTATCGAAGCGGACCACATAGTATTCGCAATGCCGGTAATATTAGAGAAGAGTGCTTTGGACTGGTGGCACACGAAACCCGCACCCATAACAACATGGGACGACGCAAAGAACCAACTGAAAGAGAACTTCATGTCAGCACGATACCACGAGGACCTGATAAAACTCGTAGTGGAACGGAAACAGGCAGAAACAGAAACCATACGAGAATTTATCCAAGACCTACGGAAATTGATGAGATTCGGGACATACACCGAAATCGAAAAATTGGACATGGCGTATCAAAATTGTGGGCTGCCAATAAAGCTATACGTAAAGAGGAGAGAATTCCAGACGCTAGCCGAATTCATAGGAACAGCGGAAGAGTTCGAGAAGTTGGAAAGAGATGCAGGCCTATCAAAAACCACGACCAACAATCAGCAAAGTAACCAGACACCGTGGCAACGACCACAATGGAGACAACAAAGATGCCACCGGTGTGGACAAACAGGACACGAATCACGAGGATGCACCAGAGAACCAGTATTATACTGCTGGACGTGCAATAAACAGGACGTACGAACTATAGACTGTTGCAGGAAACCGCAGGAAAACGCACAGGGCCCGGGAAAATCCCGCGAATCACCCGGAGCCGAAAGCACACACAGCGGAACACAACAGATATAAGATATGAAGACAATCAGCTCGTTGGGATGGCCACGATCGTCGGAAAGAGAATGGAAGTAGTAATAGATACGGGAGCCACAAGAAGCATCTTAAACAGAAACACGGCAAAATTACTAAAGGACAACGGACAAGAAGAACAAGAGGAGAGGCAGATCAGACTCGCAGACGGAAGCACAAGAAAGACCACGCAGACATTTCTTACCGAAGTAGAGCTTGGTGGCCAGGAAACGACATTATCATTTCTAATAATGGAAGGGCTACCAGACACGCCTTTACTCGGAATGGACTTCTTACGGGACGCAGGAACCATTATCACATGCGAAACCAGTACAGTAGTCATCGATGGAAGAAAAAAAACGTCAGCGCCAGAGGATAATGCAAGAGGATCACAACCAGAGCCGACGGACCAGGAAATCGAACAGTGGATAACCACAGAAGTACAGAAATTCGACAGCCTCGGCGGGACAAGCAACGTGACAACGCATAGGATATTCCTGAAAGACGAGAGACCGGTCAAACAGCGGTACTATCCACGTAATTCAGCACAAATGGAGATAATCAACAGGGAAATCAACGAATTGAAACGCCAAGACCTGATAGAACCATCACGAAGTCCATACAGCTCACCAATAGTCTTGGTCAAGAAGAAAGCAGGGGATTGGAGGCTATGCGTCGACTACAGACTACTGAACGACAAAACAGAGAAAGACGCATACCCAGTACCACGGATGGACTTCATATTAAACCAATTGAGAGAGGCGAAATTCATCAGCACGCTGGATCTAAAGTCAGGCTACTGGCAGATACCGATGGAGAAGCAAAGCCGACAGTATACAGCCTTCACAGCCCCTGGGCGAGGCTTATACCAATGGAAGGTAATGCCATTCGGTCTAACCACAGCACCTGCGACATTTCAAAGAGCGTTAGATTCAGTCATAGGACCAGACATGGAGCCATTCGCGTTCGCATACTTAGACGACATAATCGTCATTGGGAGAACAAAAGCAGAACACATGCAGAAACTCCAAGAAGTACTGAACAGATTAAGAAAGGCAAACTTACGCATCAACGCAGGAAAATGTCACTTCTTCCAACAGAAGTTGAAATACCTGGGACACATGGTGAGCGAGGAAGGGATACACACAGACCCAGACAAAGTGTCAGCCATAAAGGACCACTACAAGATTTGCTACAAAAAGGACAAAGATTTACGTGGGGAGAAGCCCAAGACAATGCGTTCAACGATGTCAAACATTGTCTAACAGAGGCACCCATTCTGGCATGCCCAGATTTCAGGAAAACATTTATCCTACAAACGGACGCAAGCGATTGCGGATTAGGAGCAGTGTTGACCCAAGAAGATGCAGACGGGGAACACGTAATTTCATATGCAAGCCGCAAATTGAAAAAAGAAGAAACAAAGTACTCGGCAACGGAAAAGGAATGCCTCGCCATTTACTGGGGAATCCACAAAATGAGGATGTACCTAGAAGGGTATCAATTCGTGGTAATAACAGATCACTTGGCGCTGAAATGGTTAAACTCCATCGAAAGCCCATCCGGCCGAGTCGCAAGATGGGCGTTGGGGTTACAACCGTTCACATTTGAGATACGATATCGCAAAGGGAAGCTAAATGCAGTGGCGGACGGATTATCCCGCTTATCACGCGAAGAATTGCGAATTACCGAATTGATAGAATGTGCTTGGTATTAAGAGGATTCAGGTGCAAATAAATCCGAAACAATGCGAGGACTACACGATTAAACACAACCGCTTATACAGACTCATACCAAGCCAAACGGACGAAGATGACCAACCCTGGAAGCTTTGCGTACCCAAGCAGGAGAGATATAGGGTACTAACGGAAAATCATTCAAATCCGACAGCAGGTCATCTAGGAATACGACGCACAAAATTCAGAATAAGACAACGATATTTTTGGCCAGGGATAAGCAGAGACGTAACTAAATTCGTCAGAGCATGCGATAGTTGCCAAAAGTTTAAGATATCGCAACAGGCCGCAGCGGGAAAAATGCTCACAAAAATCGCCGAAGCGCCCTGGGAAACAATATGTGTCGATTTTGTAGGACCATTACCAAGAACATCGCATGGAAACACAACACTCATCGTATTCATCGATAAGTTTTCAAAATGGGTAGAGGTGGCGCCAGCGAGAAAAGCCACAGCCGATATACTCATAAAAGCGTTTCGGGAAAAAATACTAGCAAGAGGAGGAGCACCGAAGCAGCTGATCTCAGACAACGGCGTGCAGTTCACAAGTCACAAAACCAGGCAAGTGATGAAATTATGGGGAATTAAACAACAATTCACAGCACCATATACACCACAAGAAAATCCGACCGAACGAGCAAACAGAACATTAAAAACAATGATAGCACAGTTCGCCGATGGGAAACATAATAAATGGGACGATCACCTGCCAGAATTAACACTAGCGTTAAACAGCAGTCGGTCGGAATCAACGGGATTCACACCAGCATACTTAGTATTCGGAAGGGAACTTAGACTACCAGGAAACCTGTTCGACGAAGTAACAATAGGGTCCGGACTTACCGAATACACGACAATACAAGACAGTGCAGACGCGAGACACAACGCAGAAGCATTAGCAAAACAAAACATGGAAGAAGCAGCAGCAAAGCAGTCAAAACATTACAACTTACGACGAAGAGACTGGAAACCGAAAATAGGGGATATAGTATGGGTCAGAACACACCCACTCTCGAAGAAAATAGACCAAATTACCGCAAAACTTGAACCAAAATACAACGGTCCTTATAAGGTCCTCGAATTACTGTCCCCAGCCATAATAACAGTAAAGAATACGTCTACTAACAAAACAAGTCGAGCCAATATCTCACAATTAAAACCCGCAAGCAAAGAAGAGCAAGAACCAGTCACAATAACGACACCTCTCTTTCTTTGCAGAACAATGGACAAATTCGACTAGAGCGCCGCGGGACTCTCGTCTGTGTCTCGGCGGCGACCCTCATCCGTTCTCCCATCTTTGGCGGTGACTTTAGTACTTGTACTTTTCGTTGCTTGGCTTTTGTCGCCTCCATCTGCTTCTTGAATTGCGCGGCGCTCTTGTCGCTTACCACGAGAAGAAGTGCGAATCACCGAATTGATAGAATGTGCTTGGTATGAAGCAAAGAGGAATCAGGTGCAAACAAATCCGAAACAATGCGAGGAATACACGATTAAACACAACCGCTTATACAGACTCATACCAAGCCAAACGGACGAAGATGACCAACCCTGGAAGCTATGCGTACCCAAACAGGAAAGATATAGGGTACTAGGGTCATCTAGGAATACGACGCACAAAATTCAGAATAAGACAACGATATTTTTGGCCAGGGATAAGCAGAGACGTAACTAAATTCGTCAGAGCATGCGATAGTTGCCAAAAGTTTAAGATATCGCAACAGGCCGCAGCGGGAAAAATGCTCACAAAAATCGCCAAAGCGCCCTGGGAAACAATATGTGTCGATTTTGTAGGACCATTACCAAGAACATCGCATGGAAACACAACACTCATCGTATTCTTCGATAAGTTTTCAAAATGGGTAGAGGTGGCGCCAGCGAGAAAAGCCACAGCCGATATACTCATAAAAGCGTTTCGGGAAAAAATACTAGCAAGAGGAGGAGCACCGAAGCAGCTGATCTCAGACAACGGCGTGCAGTTCACAAGTCACAAAACCAGGCAAGTGATGAAATTATGGGGAATTAAGCAACAATTCACAGCACCATATACACCACAAGAAAATCCGACCGAACGAGCAAACAGAACATTAAAAACAATGATAGCACAGTTCGCCGATGGGAAACATAATAAATGGGACGATCACCTGCCAGAATTAACACTAGCGTTAAACAGCAGTCGGTCGGAATCAACGGGATTCACACCAGCATACTTAGTATTCGGAAGGGAACTTAGACTACCAGGAAACCTGTTCCACGAAGTAACAATAGGGTCCGGACTTACCGAATACACGACAATACAAGACAGTGCAGACGCGAGACACAACGCAGAAGCATTAGCAAAACAAAACATGGAAGAAGCAGCAGCAAAGCAGTCAAAACATTACAACTTACGCAGAAGAGACTTGAAACCAAAGATAGGGGACATAGTATGGGTCAAAACGCACCCACTCTCGAAGAAAATAGACAAAATCACCGCAAAACTTGAACCAAAATACAACGGTCCTTATAAGGTCCTCGAATTACTGTCCCCAGCCATAATAACAGTAAAGAATACGTCTACTAACAAAACAAGTCGAGCCCATATCTCACAATTAAAACCCGCAAGCAAAGAAGAGCAAGAACCAGTCACAATAACGACACCTCTCTTTTTTTTGCAGAACAATGGACAAATTCGACTATCCGTCCGCCACTGCATTTAGCTTCCCTTTGCGATATCGTGTCTCAAATGTGAACGGTTGTAAACCCAACGCCCATCTTGCGACTCGGCCGGATGGGCTTTCGATGGAGTTTAACCATTTCAGCGCCAAGTGATCTGTTATTACCACGAATTGATACCCTTCTAGGTACATCCTCATTTTGTGGATTCCCCAGTAAATGGCGAGACATTCCTTTTCCGTTGCCGAGTACTTTGTTTCTCCTTTTTTTAATTTGCGGCTTGCATATGAAATTACGTGTTCCCCGTCTGCATCTTCTTGGGTCAACACTGCTCCTAATCCGCAATCGCTTGCGTCCGTTTGTAGGATAAATGTTTTCCTGAAGTCTGGGCAGGCCAGAATGGGTGCCTCTGTTAGACAATGTTTGAGATCGCTGAACGCATTGTCTTGGGCTTCTCCCCACGTAAATCTCTGTCCTTTCTGTAGCAGATCTTGTAGTGGTTTTGCTCTTTCGGTGAAGGTCGGTACGAACCTTCGATACCATGACGCTAGCCCCAGGAAACTGTGCAGTTGTTTTAGCGTTGTTGGTGCAACTAGTTCCTTTATGGCTGACACTTTGTCTGGGTCTGTGTGTATCCCTTTCTCGCTCACCATGTGTCCCAGGTATTTCAATTTCTGTTGGAAGAAGTGACATTTTCCTGCGTTGATGCGTAAGTTTGCCTTTCTTAATCTGTTCAGTACTTCCTGGAGTTTCTGCATGTGCTCTGCTTTTGTTCACCCAATGACGATTATGTCGTCTAAGTATGCGAATGCGAATGGCTCCATGTCTGGTCCTATGACCGAATCTAACGCTCTTTGAAACGTCGCAGGTGCTGTGGTGAGACCGAATGGCATTACCTTCCATTGGTATAAGCCTCGCCCAGGGGCTGTGAAGGCTGTATACTGTCGGCTTTGCTTCTCCATCGGTATCTGCCAGTAGCCTGACTTTAGATCCAGCGTGCTGATGAATTTCGCCTCTCTCAATTGGTTTAATATGAAGTCCATCCGTGGTACTGGGTATGCGTCTTTCTCCGTTTTGTCGTTCAACAGTCTGTAGTCGACACGTAGCCTCCAATCTCCTGCCTTCTTCTTGACCAAGACTATTGGCGAGCTGTATGGACTTCGTGACGGTTCTATCAGGTCTTGGCGTTTCAATTCGTTGATTTCCCTGTTTATTATCTCCATTTGTGCTGGATTACGTGGATAGTACCGCTGTTTGACCGGTCTCTCGTCTTTCAGGAATATTCTATGCGTTGTTACGTTGCTTGTCCCGCCGAGGCTGTCGAATTTCTGTACTTCTGTGGTTATGCACTGTTCGATTTCCTGGTCCGTCGGCTCTGGTTGTGATCCTCTTGCATTATCCTCTGGCGCTGACGTTTTTTTCCTTCCATCGATGACTACGGTACTGGTTCCGCATGTTATAATGGTTCCTGCGTCCCGTAAGAAGTCCATTCCGAGTAGAGGCGTGTCTGGTAGCCCTTCCATTATTAGAAATGATAATGTCGTTTCCTGGCCACCAAGCTCTACTTCGGTAAGGAATGTCTGCGTGGTCTTTCTTGTGTTTCCGTCTGCGAGTCTGATCCGCCTCTCCTCTTGTTCTTCTTTGCGTTGTCCTTTAGTAATTTTGCCGTGTTTCTGTTCTGGCCGTTTCCAATGTGTCTGGTTACTTTGCTGATTGTTGGTCGTGGCTTTTGATAGGCCTGCATCTCTTTCCAGCTTCTCGAACTATTCCGCTGTTCCCATGAATTCGGCTAGAGTCTGGAATTCTCTTCTCTTCACGTATAGCTTTATTGGTAGCCTACAGTTTTGATATGCCATGTCCAGTTTTTCGCTTTCGGTGTATGTCCCGAATCGCATTAATTTCCGTAGGTCTTGGATAAACTCTCGTATGGTTTCTGTTTCTGCCTGTTTTCGTTCCACTACGAGTTTTATCAGGTCCTCGTGGTATCGTGCCGACATGAAGTTCTCTTTCAGTTGCTTCTTTGCGTCGTCCCATGTTGTTATGGGTGCGGGTTTCGTGTGCCACCAGTCCAACGCGCTCTTCTCTAATATTACCGGCATTGCGAATACTATGTGGTCCGCTTCGATACCGTATGTCTCTGCTAATTCCTCCATTCGGCTTAGGAATTCCAGCAGCTCTTCATTCCCTGAGAATGTGAGGTCCCACTTGCGTATTTTGTCGATTATGGCTACCGCCTCTGGTGATCCTTTCCGTATCTGTTTCGGAAATAGTGTCTTCTTTTTCGCTGTTTTTGGTTCACCCTGCGGGTCGTCCACCGCTATCTTTGTTTGTGTTGTAGTCCTCGGTGATTGTTTCGGGCTCCTGCCTCTTGCCTGGGTCGTTCCGAGTTGTTCCAGCCTCTCCATGACTTCCTTGCTTAGATCCTTCCTTTCCGTGAATTGTATAAGTTGTTTTCTTAGTAGCTCGATTCCCTCGATCTTCTCCAGTCCAAATTCCTCGCAGTAGCTGATCAAGTCTGCTTTTGTTGCTTGACTTATCCACACTCTTGCCATCTTGACCATAAATGAGATCCCAATTCTACGCTACCACAACCTGCTCGGGCGCCACTGTGACGGCACTTCGGCCGGGGTATGCTCGCCGCGCCGGGTCCACAGAAATTTGTTTGATCTCTGGATGTGGTAGCTGAAAGAAAAGGTCTCCTGGTGCAAGAATAAGGCGACAAGAGTAAGGTGGCAAAAGTAGGTTGGTTAAATTACAGAGTTTGGGGTATTCGCTGGCTCGTACTCGGGGTCTTCCTTCAGGGTCTTCAGGGCCGCACGTGGCTACTCGCTGTGCGTAGGTCGTCTCGGGGTTGCGGTATCTCTCGAAGGGATATCGATCCTGGAGGATAATGCGCTCCAAGGACAGATACGTGGGTGCGTAGGAATATACTCTCTGAGAGAGATACGGGTGCGGAGGAAACTGCGCTCCGAGGAGAATAAATGTTGCGGAGGAAAATGCGCTCCGAGGTGAAGAAATGTTGCGGAGGAAAATGCGCTCCGAGGTGAAGAAATGTTGCGGAGGAAAATGCGCTCCGAGGTGAAGAAATGTTGCGGAGGAAAATGCGCTCCTAGGAGAATAAATGTTGCGGAGGAAAATGCGCTCCGAGGAGAATAAATGTTGCGGAGGAAAATGCGCTCCGAGGAGAATAAATGTTGCGGAGCAAAATGCGCTCCGAGGAGAATAAATGTTGCGGAGGAAAATGCGCTCCGAGGAGAATAAATGTTGCGGAGGAAAATGCGCTCCGAGGAGAATAAATGTTGCGGAGGAAAATGCGCTCCGAGGAGAAGAAATGTTGCGGAGGAAAATGCGCTCCGAGGAGAAATATATATTGCGGAGGAAAATGCGCTCCGAGAAATATTGGCAGCAAAGATTACGGTGTAGAGGAATCGTACGCTCTAACACCAGAACCAATGCATTCCCAAGATGGACGGATATAGCAAAGTTTGCAAAGTAGAGGAATCGTACGCTCTAACCACGGGCAGTCAATGCTTACCAAAGCCTTGGGGAGCGAATCAACCCTCAGCAGACCAAGTCAGGAATGGTCCTGATGGCTCTGTCGCGGCTGCTTTTATTTCCAAAAGTCAGCTGTTGGCTTCCTTCTTTGGCACTAGCGCGTTGCCATGATCAGCTGCTAGTGTGGCCGTTGGGTTCTTGGTCTGGTCACACTGTAAGCGCGTAGATTCGAATATTGGAGTGTGGCCGTTTGTGCGGTTCGTTTGGTCACACTGTTGGCGCGCGGATTCGAATGTTTAAGTGTGGCCATTTGTGAGGTTCGCTGGTCTTATTGTTGGCGCGTATACTTAAAAGTCGCGATGTTTGTTGTTTGAGTCTTGGTTTAATTTAAATAATAATTCATATTATTGTCTCTTATACCTAGTTAATAAATGGAATACATGTAATAAAGGTGAATGTAATGAAATTATATGTTGTAATCTTCGTGTTGCTTGTGACGTTTGGCGCTGCCGGAAGAGCTGGGTGTCACACTCCCCTCCCTTTCTAGGGCAGGGTCGTCAGATCGATGTCGCTGCTTGGAACCATTCACCTACTCTCACCTCGCCAGAGCTTCCTATCTTGACCAAGCATGCCATGTTTGGTGTCCTCTCGCCCCATAGCTTAAAACGTCTTTGCTGGTGACCCCGTCGATTGGCTTCTGCTTCCTTTATTATGTCAATCTGTCGCTGTGACAGATCGCATCCTATTGGCACCTCCCAGCTCCCAGGCACTGCAGGTCTTGGCGTTCGGGTTGGTTGGTCGCTTGCATGCCTTTTCTGTGGTGCTGGTTCTTGTTGTGCTTGCGTTGTGGTCGTCCTTCCTTCCTCTGTTCCTCGGTGGGGCTTGTGCTCCTCTTGCATTATCTTCTGGTTTTGGTGTTTTTTTCTTCTTCCATCGATCACTACGGTACTGGTTCCGCATGTGATAATGGTTCCTGCGTCCAGTAAGAAGTCCATTCCGAGTAGAGGCGTGTCTGGTAGCCCTTCCATTATTAGAAATGATAATGTCGTTTCCTGGCCACAAGCTCTACTTCGGTAAGGAATGTCTGCGTGGTCTTTCTTGTGCTTCCGTCTGCGAGTCTGATCCGCCTCTCTCTTGTTCTTCTTGTCCGTTGTCCTTTAGTAATTTTGCCGTGTTTCTTCTGGCCGTTTCCAATGTGTCTGGTTACTTTGCTGATTGTTGGTCGTGGCTTTTGATAGGCCTGCATCTCTTCCAGCTTCTCGAACTCTTCCGCTGTTCCCATGAATTCGGTTAGAGTCTGGAATTCTCTTCTCTTCACGTATAGCTTTATTGGTAGCCTACAGTTTTGATATGCCATGTCCAGTTTTTCGCTTTCGGTGTATGTCCCGAATCGCATTAATTTCCGTAGGTCTTGGATAAACTCTCGTATGGTTTCTGTTTCTGCCTGTTTTCGTTCCACTACGAGTTTTATCAGGTCCTCGTGGTATCGTGCCGACATGAAGTTCTCTTTCAGTTGCTTCTTTGCGTCGTCCCATGTTGTTATGGGTGCGGGTTTCGTGTGCCACCAGTCCAACGCGCTCTTCTCTAATATTACCGGCATTGCGAATACTATGTGGTCCGCTTCGATACCGTATGTCTCTGCTAATTCCTCCATTCGGCTTAGGAATTCCAGCAGCTCTTCATTCCCTGAGAATGTGAGGTCCCACTTGCGCATTTTGTCGATTATGGCTACCGCCTCTGGTGATCCTTTCCGTATCTGTTTCGGAAATAGTGTCTTCTTTTTTTCTGTTTTTGGTTCACCCTGCGGGTCGTCCACCGCTATCTTTATTTGTGTTGTAGTCCTCGGTGATTGTTTCGGGCTCCTGCCTCTTGCCTGGGTCGTTCCGAGTTGTTTCAGCCTCTCCATGACTTCCTTGCTAAGATCCTTCCTTTCCGTGAATTGTATAAGTTGTTTTCTTAATAGCTCGATTCCCTCGATCTTCTCCAGTCCAAATTCCTCGCAGTAGCTGATCAAGTCTGCTTTTGTTGCTTGACTTATCCACACTCTTGCCATCTTGACCATAAATGAGATCCCAATTCTACGCTACCACAACCTGCTCGGGCGCCACTGTGACGGCACTTCGGCCGGGGTATGCTCGCCGCACCGGGTCCACAGAAATTTGTTTGATCTCTGGATGTGGTAGCTGAAAGAAAAGGTCTCCTGGTGCAAGAATAAGGCGACAAGAGTAAGGTGGCAAAAGTAGGTTGTTATATTTATTTGTCTTAAATTACAGAGTTTGGGGTATTCGCTGGCTCGTACTCGGGGTCTTCCTTCAGGGTCTTCAGGGCCGCACGTGGCTACTCGCTGTGCGTAGGTCGTCTCGGGGTTGCGGTATCTCTCGAAGGGATATCGATCCTGGAGGATAATGCGCTCCAAGGACAGATACGTGGGTGCGTAGGAATATACTCTCTGAGAGAGATACGGGTGCGGAGGAAAATGCGCTCCGAGGTGAAGAAACGTTGCGGAGGAAAATGCGCTCCGAGGAGGATAAATGTTGCGGATGAAAATGCGCTCCGAGGTGAAGAAATGTTGCGGAGGAAAATGCGCTCCGCGGTGAAGAAATGTTGCGGAGGAAAATGCGCTCCGAGGTGAAGAAATGTTGCGGAGGAAAATTCGCTCCTAGGAGAATAAATGTTGCGGAGGAAAATGCGCTCCGAGAAATATTGGCAGCAAAGATTACGGTGTAGAGGAATCGTACGCTCTAACACCAGAACCAATGCATTCCTAAGATGGACGGATATAGCAAAGTTTGCCGCTTGCAATGTAGTAGAGGAATCGTGGGAACCACGGGCAGTCAATGCTTACCAAAGCCTTGGGGAGCGAATCAACCCTCAGCAGACCAAGTCAGGAATGGTCCTGATGGCTCTGTCGCGGCTGATTTTATTTCCAAAAGTCAGCTGTTGGCTTCCTTCTTTGGCACTAGCGCGTTGCCATGATCAGCTGCTAGTGTGGCCGTTGGGTTCTTGGTCTGGTCACACTGTAAGCGCGTAGATTCGAATATTGGAGTGTGGCCGTTTGTGCGGTTCGTTTGGTCACACTGTTGGCGCGCGGATTCGAATGTTTAAGTGTGGCCATTTGTGAGGATCGCTGGTCTTATTGTTGGCGCGTATATTTAAAAGTCGCGATGTTTGTTGTTTGAGTCTTGGTTTAATTTAAATAATAATTCATATTTTTGTCTCTTATACCTAGTTAATAAATGGAATACATGTAATAAAGGTGAATGTAATGAAATTATATGTTGTAATCTTCGTGTTGCTTGTGACGTTTGGCGCTGCCGGCAGAGCTGGGCGTCACAACTTTTTTAATATTGATTTCTAACAAAACTTAAATTTGTTATCCATTCGTTTATTACATAGCTGTCATTTACGTTTTGTTATTCCAAGTGTGATTTTTTTTTTTATACCACGGTTTATAGTGACTGACGTTTAAAGTATCCCATTCTGGTCTCCTGGCTCTAAGTTACCTACCCACCAATTTTCAGCCATTTCTGTACAGCCGTTTCTGAGTTATAAATAGTGTAACGAACACGACTTTCTTTTATATATAAAGATTATATTTTTATAGAATTTTAGAAAAAATTTCACAATTATATCTTTACTTAAAGCATTTTTGGCCGCTCGCTCCCTACAAGCTCGACCACTATGCAGTGGCTCGTTTTCCGAAAACTCGATTCGAAAGTCGGATATCGTGTTGTTGAATCGTTTGTCCCGCTTCAATTAGGAATTAGTCAAGCCATTCAAAATCAAAATTTTATAATTTAGAAACAAATTGTAATACTTATAGTTATAATATATTAAAAGATGGACCATTTTTCTGTTTTTGAAAAATTTAAGAAAAACGTGCATTCAAAGCAAAGTCTAATGCATTTTTCACAACAAGTACTCAAGCTAGAAAATTTTTTTTCCCCCGATTTTAAGGAAAAAATTTAAAAGATGAATTTAAAAAAAAAGGAAATATTTGTTGCGTTTATATTTTGTTAGATTTTATTCACTATAATAGTGGCGATATTCAACAGACAAAAAAAAACCATTGCCACAATTGCGCCTTTTAGGAGATATTAGTTATTTTTCATTTTAACCCATCCTAACTAAACTGCCCTACGTAGGCGGCCATTAGAGAACGCTGCAGAGATGTTGCTCAATATCTTTTTATACCCGTACTCAAAAAGAGTTAGGGGTATACTGTATTTGTGGTAAAAGTGGATGTGTGTAACGCAGAGAAGGAAAATTTTCCGACCCCATAAAGTATATATAAGTTAACACTCCCCACCAGCCATAGGGTATCGGCAGGGGTCTTAGTTATAAGAATGCTGACCCAGCGCTGGCATGGAAAGGGGCGGCAACATATTACTATGTTGCATAAACATCCGCCCGACCAACTGGGTCTGCACGAGGCGCTGACGTAGGAAACTTGAGACGGCTGCTCAAGCAGCGCTGCCCAGGCTGGGGGGCCCCTATGGATAATTATAACATTTTTGTATTTTAGTTTTTAACTCGATTCTGAACCGAGCCGATCGTTGCCGGTAATAAATAATTAAACTCAATCCCGTTCTCTCATTACCGACGGCTGACGCTTCGGTGTACATTAGGGAACGATAATACATAATTGGCGCCCAACGGGTCTAGAAATTAATAAAATTGAACCCCGAAACAACGCGAGTCGTGGAACATCGCGGTAACCAAGTGAAAAAACAAAGCTACAAAATACCCAAAACCAAAAGTGCCAAGTGCAAGGGAAAAACAATAATAATAACAACACAGAACGAGTGAGAACGTTCTATAGTGCAACATTCAGATAAAAAAAAAAAAAACTAAAAACAAGGAAAGGGCTGAAGGGCATCCCCTCGCTCCAACAGAGACAGATCACAACCGAAAACGAAGGCAAAAGAGCTGAAGGGCAATCCCTCGCTCCCATCAACAATCTACAAGGAAAAATAGGCTGAAGGGCCCTCCCTCGCCTCCAAAGAGAAGATACAATACAGAATCTACACGGCTGCAGGGAATCCCCTCGCCCAACGTGACGGATCCGAAAGCTCAACCGGTGCATAGACTAAAAAGAAGCTGTAACGATAATGTAAGTGAATTGCGTGAAATTTAAATGTTTTTTATGTCGGCCAAACTAGATATCAGTTGAAAATAAAAGTTCACCGATAATTACGTAAATCTTACTAGAACAGCTCAAAACAAAAATAAAAGAAAGTAAAAATAGAACAAAAAGTGAAACATTTGGTTCTTTAATACGGTGTGAGAAGCAGTCAGATTCGGCCCCTTGAGATAAATTCTAGGGAGCGCGCTGTCTAGTACTTAGGGCAGGGCTACTCGCAGCAGTTGGCACCATATGAGTGATAGGGAAAGTGCCAACGATAGTGACGATAGCCTGAGATCCTTGGTCGAAGGCCTCCAAGCGGCGAACATTTACAAACGATCGACTCAAAGAACGCCCAACGTCATGGATCCTGCCATTCTCGCAGCCGTCGAGGCCGCACTGACGAACCAGGCCACAACATTTGAGGCTAGATTACAGCAAATGCAGACTACAATTAGTCAGTTACAAGCGGCCGCGCCTGTCGCCGCACCAGAGGTAGAAGTGTACAGGAAAATAGAAATCAGGCCGGAGGTCCAGTGTGATCAGCCACTGGACATGGTGAAATCAGTGCCAGAATTTGACGGGAAACAGGAGCATTACGTTGCCTGGCGCCAGGCAGCACTGGCGGCCTACGAGGTGTTCGAGCCCTACGAGGGTAGCACGAGACACTATATGGCTACGGGAATCATCAGAAATAAGGTGAAAGGAGCCGCGAACAATATTTTGGCATCATTTGGCACGGTGTTGAACTTTAGGGCCATTATCAATAGGTTAGATAGTTCGTACTCTGATAAAACGCCAGTGAGCGTGATTCAACAAAAGCTAGCAACCATGCGGCAGGGGAATATGTGCCTCACCGATTACTATGACGACATCGAGAGGCACCTCTCTCTCATGACTAATAAAAACATCATGAACCATACGGCGGACGCAGCGGGCATCTTAAATGACAGAGCCAGGGAGGATGCCTTAGAAGTATTAATTTCAGGCTTGAGAAGAGCCTTAAAAACTCCAGTTTTCTCAGCAAGGCCTAAAGACCTGCCGACCGCGCTGGCCCTAGCCCAAGCAGCTGAATGCAGCGAGGACCGCTGCGTTCTAGCAGCAAATTACGCCAGGGCCATGGAGGAGAAAGCCAATAGATTTAGTGAGCGCAAACCCCAGGCGCCACAGCTAGGCAATGCCAAGCAATATAGGGCCCAGGACCCCTCTTCTTACAAGAGCCCTCATTATTTCAAGAGTCAGGGCACATCCAACGCCCAGCAAAGTGGCCCCAACCAACAAGCCAGAGCTCAGGGCCAAGCAGCACCTGAGCCTATGGAGGTGGACCCTTCATCCTCTAAATTTAGACAGCCCACGGCTTACCAAAAGCCATTTGGGGCGGGCAAGCGCGACAATAGTTTTGGGAAAAAACAGAACGCGTCGGAGCGCACGTCGGGAAACTGGCGGCAGAGAGTGGAGCACATTGCTACTACGAACAACCGGTCCGGGGCGTCCTACGACGACGCTGCCACTGAGGCAGTCGCGGAAATAGAAGCCGACGCCGAAATTGAGTACGAGTCCGATTCAATCAATTTTTTAGGGGAAGGTCCCTGCTGCCATTCATATGGCGAAGAGTAGCGGGGATTAAGATAAAGCTCCTCATCGACACGGGTGCGTCGAAGAATTTCATCAAGCCATTTGGGTGGCTTCCCGGCGTCACACCCGTCGAATCACCGTTTCCCGTCCACTCAATTAACGGATCTAACAACATAACGGAAAAATGTCCCTTGTCAATGTTCGGCAAGATCACCCCATTCTTTCTCTTAAAAACACTAACGAGCTTTGATGGCATCATTGGCCTTGACCTGCTGACGCAGGTAGGGGCCACGCTATCTCTTAAAAAGGGGACACTCAGGTTTGGTAACACAACTGAGATGATCCAATTCCAAAAATGCGCACATGTCAACCACACCAACGTTGTTGATATCGACGCACCGCAGGCCGTAAAGGCAAACTTCATGCAGATGCTGAAGAAAAGAAGTAAGGCTTTTGCTGACCCTAACGGGTCACTGCCCTATAATACTTCGGTCGTGGCCACCATTCGCACGGTGGATGACGGACCAATTTATTCCAAGCTATACCCCTACCCGATGGGTGTAGCTGATTTTGTCGATTCCGAGGTTAAGAGCCTCCTGAAAGACAACATCATACAAAAATCAAGATCACCCTATAACAACCCTATATGGGTGGTAGATAAAAAAGGCACTGATGAAAATGGCAATAGGAAGAAACGTCTCGTAATGGACTTTCGGAAGCTCAATCAGAAAACAGTGGCCGACAAATACCCAATGCCGAGCATCTCAATGATCTTGGCAAATCTGGGTACTGCAAAATACTTTACAACTCTTGACCTGAAATCCGGATACCACCAAATAACTTTGGCGGAGCGCGATAGGGAAAAAACTTCCTTTTCCGTAAATGGAGGGAAGTATGAGTTTTGCCGACTGCCCTTCGGTCTGAGGAATGCGGGCAGCATCTTCCAGAGGGCAATTGACGATGTTTTGCGCGAACAAATCGGCAAAACATGCTACGTCTATGTCGATGACGTAATCATTTTTTCAAAGTCTCAGGACGACCATGTTAAACACGTCGACTGGGTACTGAAAAGCCTCTATGAAGCCAACATGAGAGTGGCTCAAGAGAAGTCGCAGTTCTTTAAAACGAGCGTAGAATACCTTGGATTTATCGTAACCAGCGAAGGCACAAGAACGGACCCTGAGAAAGTGAGAGCTATCCAGGAATACGTTGAGCCATCAACGCTTTTCGGGCTAAGATCGTTCTTAGGCCTGGCAAGCTATTACAGATGTTTCGTGAAAGACTTCGCGGCAATCGCCCGCCCGCTATCCGACATCTTGAAAGGGGAAAATGGATCGGTTAGTAAATATAAATCTAAAAAAACCCCAATATCTTTCAGCGAAGCTCAAAGACACGCGTTCCAAAAACTAAGGAACATTCTAGCATCAGAAAACGTAATGCTAATGTACCCAGACTACAAGAAACCTTTCGACCTGACTACGGACGCTTCGGCCTATGGCATAGGGGCAGTATTGTCACAGGGAGGCCGACCAATAACGATGATCTCAAGAACCCTTAAAGACAGTGAGCTCAACTACGCTACTAACGAGCGGGAGCTGTTAGCAATTGTTTGGGCCTTGGGGAAATTGCGCCATTATATTTATGGCGTCAGGGACATAAACGTGTTCACTGACCACCAGCCACTCACGTTCGCGGTGTCGGAGGGAAATCCTAACGCAAAGATTAAGCGATGGAAGGCACGCATCGATGAGATGGGCGCCAGGCTATTTTATAAGCCGGGGAAAGAAAACTTCGTCGCAGACGCATTGTCTCGACAGAACATTTGCGCGCTAGACAGCGGCGCGCCGCGGTCAGACGCAGCGACAGTTCACAGTGAGGTTTCAATGACTTACACGATAGAATCATCAGACAAGCCCGTCAATAGCTTTAGGAACCAGATCATTTTAGAGGAGGCACGCTTCCCTCTCAAACAAATTTTCGTACTTTTTGGAGAAAAAACACGCCACGTAATACAGTTCCATGACAAGGGCGCACTCGCTAAGATGGTCAAGTCAGTGGTGAACCCGCAAGTGGTAAACGCAATCCATTGCGACTTACCAACCTTAGCATGCGTACAGCATGAGTTGGTAAGGGCTTTTCCGTCGACAAGATTCTGGCATTGCAAGAATCTTGTCGCTGACGTGTTCGATGAAAACGAAAAAAAAGAGATCATCACAGCAGAACACAATCGGGCCCACAGGGCGGCCCAGGAAAACGTTAAACAGGTGTTAACCGATTACTATTTTCCCAAGATGTCCAAACTGGCCAGCAAAGTAGTGGTAAACTGTAAAGTGTGCGCCCAAGCAAAGTACGACAGGCACCCAAAAAAACAAGAACTAGGCCCGACGCCGGTCCCTACACACACTGGGGAAATGCTACATGTTGATATTTTCTCAACAGATAGGAAACACTTCCTCACGTGTGTGGACAAATTTTCAAAATTCGCCATCACGCAACCGATAGCGTCCCGCACCATTGCGGATCTAAAAACTCCACTGTTGCAAATAATGAATGTGTTCCCGCATGTAAAACAGATTTATTGCGACAACGAACCGTCGCTTAATTCTGAGACGATCAGATCGCTTTTGCAAAACAACTTTGGGGTCTACATCGCGAACGCGCCCCCACTACATAGCACCTCTAACGGACAAGTAGAGAGGTTCCACAGTACGTTGGTGGAAATTGCCAGATGCCTTAAAATGGCTAAGGGCATTGGCGACATAGTCGACCTATTCTTGCAGGCAACGGTGGAATACAACAAGTCAATACATTCGGTCACGAACAAAAGGCCCATAGACGTTTTTCACGCTGTTGCGGCGGACGCTCACAGAGATATAAAAAATAGGGTCCAGAAAGCTCAAATTGTGCAAAACAATCGAATGAACCAATCCAGACAGAACAGAACCTTTAGGGTAGGAGAAAAGGTGTTGGTAAAGTCTAACAGACGCCTCGGAAACAAATTGACCCCACTATATGTGGAAGAAGCGGTGGAGGCGGACTTGGGGACAACAGTCCTGATTAGAGGGAGAGTGGTCCATAAGGACAACCTAAGATAAGTTCACTAGTTAGGCCTAAGAAAATAAATGGTGGTGGTATTGTATCATTCCTTATTATCCGTATAGTTTATATTCGTCTTTTATCCGCAGGCTTTTCTGGGTACTTTACTCTCTAACAATGGTCGCGGCCCGCATCACCGACTATTCACACTCCCGTTACATCCCTATTACAGACGGGTCGGTATTGGTATGGGAGGAATTAAACTACATCAGGCACACAGCAAACCTATCAGAATATGGCCGCATTGCCGACGAAACCGTACAGATGACAGACCTTTTCCCAAGATCTCACATGAGACAACTGCTGGAGGTTGACTCCAGCCACGTCAAGGATATGTTAGAAGATATTGGCATTCACCGTAGGCTGGCGAGAAGTTTAGACTTCCTAGGGACGGCCCTCAAGATAGTGGCCGGCACGCCAGACGCCGCTGACTTAGAAGATATCAAGGTTACTGAAGCACAGCTAGTCCATTCAAATAATAGACAGATAGTAATAAACTCAAAAGTTCAGAGCCAGATAAATAACCTCACAAACACAGTCAACCAGATTCTTAGCACAGAGAGGAAGGAACATATCAACTCAGCCCATTTGTATGAAACACTGTTAGCTAGAAATAGAATTCTTATCACCGAGTTGGGGAACCTAATGCTCACAATCACCTTGGCAAAAGCCAACTTGGTAAACCCTTCTATTCTTGACCATGCTGACATAGAATCCATTCTCACTAACCAATTCACAGGGGTTACAGTGTCAAACTTGCTAGAAGTATCCAGCATTAAGATCTTGCAATCAAATTATATTATCCATTTTATTATAGGGTATCCTAGAGTAAGTTTAGCCTGTAAGAAGATTATGATGTACCCGGTTGAGCACGGCCAAGTGTGGGCCGTTACGGGCTGCACCTCCACTACCACTACTACCTTCTGCAGAAAAAACCTGGGTGGTTCCTGTGCGCAGGGGCTACACTCCGGAGGCACGGCACATTGCAGCTCTCAACCCAGCCACCTGGAACCCGTCACCTTGGTAGATGACGGGGTTATTATCATCAACAACAGACCCGCCACCATCAGTTGTGATTCCGACACGTTGGTTAAAACCTCAGGAACGCAACTGGTCGCCTTCAATGACTTTGCCACCATCAACGGCTCACGGTTCCTGAATCGTGACAACACCAAACGCCTGGTGCCCGGCATCGCTTCGGTGCCCGCCCTGAATATCACAGGGCACCAAGCGGTCCTGAGCCTACCATTCCTCCAGCAGCTCAGTGAAGACAATCTGAACTACATTAAGGAGGTCGAGCGAAACACAACGGGCAAGGTGAATCCTATCCTCGCCTTTGGTCTAGGAATAACCCTGTGCGGAGTCATCGGAAGTATCGTCTACGTCAGATCCCTACTCAGGAAGAGGAGGGATTTGGTCCAGGTCAACGCGCTGATGGAAAATTTGAGAGGCTCGAGGGCGACCACTCTTAAAGAGGGGGAGTAGTTAACACTCCCCACCAGCCATAGGGTATCGGCAGGGGTCTTAGTTATAAGAATGCTGACCCAGCGCTGGCATGGAAAGGGGCGGCAACATATTACTATGTTGCATAAACATCCGCCCGACCAACTGGGTCTGCACGAGGCGCTGACGTAGGAAACTTGAGACGGCTGCTCAAGCAGCGCTGCCCAGGCTGGGGGGCCCCTATGGATAATTATAACATTTTTGTATTTTAGTTTTTAACTCGATTCTGAACCGAGCCGATCGTTGCCGGTAATAAATAATTAAACTCAATCCCGTTCTCTCATTACCGACGGCTGACGCTTCGGTGTACATTAGGGAACGATAATACATAATTTATATTCTTGATCAGTATCAATAGCCGAGTCGATAGAGCCATGTCTGTCTGTCCGTCCGTCCGTCTGTCCGTCTGTCCGTCCCCATGAGCGCCTCGTTCTCAGAGACTATAAAAGCTAGAGCAACGAAATTTTTTTCCAGACTCATGTGATATCACACTGTTACAAGTGTATTTCAAAATTTCGCCCCGCCCCCTTCCGCCTTCAAAAGGACGAAAATCTGTGGCATCCACAATTTTGAAGATACGATAAAACTAAAAACGCAGTATCGTAGAGAATGACCATATCTATCAGATTGCCGAATCTGAACCAGATCGGATCATTATTATAGCCAGAATAAAGAAATTAATTTTCAGTTGCTTCCCCCACCTCCTCTGGCGCTGCTGACGATATTCATTCTCTGTCTCGCTCGCACACACTCTGCCCTGTGCAATGCGCGAGCAACCCCTAGCGGAGGAAATGTAGAATCTAAATGGTATACAGTAGGCACATATATTATTCGGACACTCTTGTCACTCTGGTTTAAGCACCTATAACTTGGCGTACGGTTAAGTTAAACAGAAAAAGTTAATTTTATATCAAAGATAAACATTCCTACTATCCGTTCGCAAAAAAATATTACAATTTTCTACTATGGTTTTCTTATAAAAATTAACTAAAGCAAAAAAGTCACTTTTTTACGCACATAAATTATTCGGACAGTCGTTATGTTTTTCAAGTAATATTTTAATATTATAGCTAAAAAATAAAATAAAGGTATTAGTGGCCTGTGCATTAATATTAACCCACTAAACAAGCAGAGCCATTTTCAAACATTCTTTCGATCAAACTTTGGGTTTCCGTATCCTTTATTCCAAATTTCTGCAAACATGCTTCATGGAACTTACGTCAGGTAACTGGAGCTGAGTTTTCAGCTGGTTGCAGTGGGAAATGAGCAAGATATGATCAAATAAAGATGCATTTTTTCGGTATTTTTTTGGCTGGTACAAGACTGTCTTCGGATTATGCCCAAATTTAATGGCACATGGATGCAATTTGTCGCTCAAACTATTATTGTTCATATCCTTGCTAATTTTACTAGTACTGAAGACCATTCGTACTGCTCCATTTGCACCTATACACCCACAAACTATTATGTTCTTCCGCCATGCACTACAGTTGGTATCCCATTTTTTCCCATGGATGGCTTAATTTAATTTTCGTAAAGTCCATCAATCCAAAATGTGTCCTATTTGGATTCACCAGTTCAATCACATACTCCATAAATGAATTTGGCTTTGTGTTCATCCAAAAGTCTTGCGAAAAGTAAATTAAGCCATCGATGGGAAAAATGGGATACCAACTGTAGTGCATGGCTGAAGGAACATAATAGTTTGTGGGTGTATAGGTGCAAATGGAGCAGTACAATGGTCTCATTACTAGTAAAATTAGAAGGATATGAACAATAATAGTTTGAGCGACAAATTCATCCATGTGCCATTAAATTTGGGCATAATCCGAAGACAGTCTTGTACCAGCCAAAAAAATACCGAAAAAATCATCTTGATTTGATCATATCTTGATCCCGCACCAGCTGAAAACTCATCCAGTTA
Source organism: Drosophila subsilvestris (assembly GCA_035043285.1). NCBI lineage: Eukaryota > Metazoa > Arthropoda > Insecta > Diptera > Drosophilidae > Drosophila > Drosophila subsilvestris. Next base: position 55,112 of record JAWNNB010001951.1, on the reverse strand, counting down.
CCTGGTATGTGCAGAATTTGGAATGCGGAAACCACAGTTTGTCGAAAGAATGTTTGAAAATGGCTCTGCGTTTATAGACATCATAAAGAATGAATGTGGCAATTTTTATTTTATTTTTTAGCTGTAATATTAAAATATTACTTGAAAAACATAACAACTGTCCGAATAATTTATGTGCGTAAAAAAGTGACTTTTTTGCTTTAGTTAATTTTTATAAGAAAACCATAGTAGAAAATTGTAATATTTTTTGCGAACGGATAGTAGGAATTTTTATCTTTGATATAAAATTAACTTTTTCTGTTTAACTTAACCGTACGCCAAGTTATAGGTGCTAAACCAGAGTGACAAGAGGTCCGAATAATATATGTGCCTACTGTATGTAGAATATTTGTTCTAGATGTATTATCTACATTTTACATGTAGATGTAGTTGACAAATGTAGCAAAAAATGTAAAATTAAAATTTTTTTTTTAATTTCAATCATAAGCTCATAAATTTATATACTGACTGAGTACGGGTATAAAAGTAGAGTCGCGACTAGAAGCGACTCACGTTCCTTCTCGTTTTTCTCTGAAACTGAGAACATTGAGTATAACTTAAACCCTCTTAATAATTTTTCTGTCTACTCCAGTAATTTTCGGTTAAAAAGTTTTATACAATTTTTTTTAATGTGTTTTTTTTTTGGAATGAGTAGTTGAGAATATATAATATCAATTTGAGTTTTTATTATTATTATTATTATAAAGGAATTACAAAGTGCGGGCAGTTATTAATTTGTGTTAAGCAATAGATGGAATGGCTTTCTGCTTAAATTCTATGTTGTATAAGGTTGTATAAGGTTGACATGTAACCATAGTCTATATATGTGTCTATTAATTTTAGTTACTAATAGTAAGGTTAAACTTAAATGATATTGTAAAGGTTTATGGATTTCATAAATTGGATTGTTGTAACTTATTTTTGCGCTATTTATTCTAGGGTTTTATGGAGGAGCTTTGTCTTTGTTCAACGTAAAGTGGGCATTCTAGGAATATGTGGGATAGGGTTAGGTTATGATTAAATTGTTGGCATGTAGGATGAGTTGGCTGTGTGTCAGTTTAGTGTGTCCGATTCGATAAATTTATTGGTGTCTATACGAGAGATTGTTGTGCTTAAAGATTCGATATTCTTTTGCTTTTTTGAGTTAATTAGCTTATAGTGTCGAGATGTGCTGTTCCAGATTAGATCGTTTTGGGGTTTCATGACTACGGCTCCACTGACCGCCATTTCGAGCGCTTTTGAAGCAGAGTTAAGTTTTCCTCGCTCCATCTTCTCCAGAACATCTGCTGAATGCGGGTGACGTGTTGCCAACGATCAAGTCGACTGTAGCTCAACGACGATAGGTCCGGCTCCGGAAACGATGCAAGGGGCCGACCAATGAGAAAGTGGCCCGGGGTGAGAACGCCAAGATCATCTGGACTTTCTGAAAGGGGAACAAGAGGACGAGAATTGATTATTCCCTGGATTTGGCACATGAAGCGCCAATCAAAGCCACTGCTCAGGACAGTGCGCATGAACATCGTCAATGTGTTGCTGACTTAAGAACAGGCGTTTTAAATCCTCCAGCTCATTCCTTGCTCCAACGAAGTTGGTCGCATTGTCTGACCAAATGCATCTTGGAATGCCTTGTGGCCGTACAACGTTTGAGGGCGGCCAAGAACGAAGCTGTCGTCAGATCCTTCACCAGCTCCAGCCATACTGCCTTGGTGGCGAAGCAAATGAACACAGAAATGTAACACTTCTGTGGGGCCTTGTTGCGTACATCGGTCTTGTAGTAGAAGGGTCCACAGTAGTCAATCCCGGTCACCCTGAAAGCCGGTGACTTTTCCACTCGAACCTTTGGCAAATCTGCCATTATGTGTTTCACGAGACGAGGCCGATATTTGCTGCAGACAATACATTTCCGTAATGCGCGGGAAACTGTTTTTATTCCACCTATCGGCCAATACTGCAACCCAATCAAGCCGAGCAGCGACTGCGGGCCTGCATGGTGATGCTTTCGGTGAAAATGCTCAACGACGGCGAATGTCAACGGATGATCCTTTGGATGGCGAGAATCATAATCAAGCGTTGAGTGCTGGAGTCGTCCACCTATGCGAATTAATCCAACCGAGTCCAGAACAGAACAGGAGACAGCGACGCAGTGCTGCTTGAAGAATCGATTTTTCTTCCCTTCGTCAAAGCCTTGTACTCTGGAGACAACGAAGCTCTTTGAACAATGCGAAGGAGCATGTGGGTTCCCCCACGAATATCCTCAAGCGTAAGATTTGGTGACCTAAGGCTTTTGACGAATTTAAAAACATAGCCAAAAATTCGTTGCATCGTGCCAAACGAGTTGATATACTTGAGTGTACGCGAAATATCCACTCGAGCCGAGGTGAGCAGAGCCCTCTGACGAACTTCAGGAAGGCAAACAAGATCTAGGCCAACTATCTTTTTCCTTTTGTATAAATTCCGGTCCATTCATCCAAAGAGACGACTGCAACAGTTCCTGCGGTGAGGCTCCCTTGGAAATTATGTCAGCCGGATTCAACGCGGTCGGGACATAATGCCATTCCATTCCCTGTGTGAGCTGCTGTTTGGCAGCGACCCTGTTGGCAACGAACACGTTGAATTTCGAAAATTCTTCCTTCAGACACGACAGCACCACAGAAGAGTCTGACCAACAATAAACTTTGCAATTGAGTGCTTCTATTTTCAAGGACTCGCTAACCAAGTGCGCAAGAAGCGCGGCACCACAAAGCTCTAACTTGTGAATGCAGATCGCGTTTAGAGGTGCAAGACGAGATTTCGAACAAAGTAGATGCGTCAGAACTCCAAGTGAGGTAACAGTTCGCGTATAAATACACGCTCAAAACGCAGCGAGACTAGCATCACAAAAGGCGTGCACCTCGAACATGGCTCCAACTTGAAGAACGTATCGGGGAAACTCAACGCGGTCAACATCGACAACATCCTAGCAGAATTGGGTCCACTCACTCTCCAACGCCTGCGGCAAGCTCTCGTCCCAGTCCAACTTGTTTCTCCACATCTTCTGAAGAATTATCTTCGCCCTTGTCAACGCTGGTCCGATTAAACCGAGGGGGTCGTAACACAGTGCGATCACTGATAGCACAGTTTGCTTTGTGTGTCGGCCAAGACTGGTGTTGGGTGCAGAAGTGAATAAAAACTTGTCCCTGCGTGGATCCCATGCGAGCCCAAGAGTTTTTGTAATGTCCCACCCGTCGTCAAACTTTAGAAGGGTTTCTTTGTCGGCCTCTGGGACATCCTGAAGCACCTCTCCAGAGCTCGAGCACCACTTTCGCAATCGAAAATTACCACGACCAAGGAGTTGTGTGGTCTGATGCATGACATTTCGCACTTCTTCAACGGAATCGCCTCCTGATATCATGTCATCAACATAGAAGTCCCGCAAAACGACTTTCGAGCCCAATGGATACGACAAAGACTCATCCATGGCGAGTTGTTGCATTGCGCGAATGGCCAAAAATGAAGCAGGCTTGGTGCCATACGTGACCGTGTCCAGCTTAAAGACTTGGATATCATCTTTGGGTGAGTCACGCCACAAGATACACTGTAACAGTGAATCTGGCTCTGTCACGCGCACACATCGGTACATCTTACAAATGTCTCCGGTAATTCCAATAGGAAATGTGCGAAACCGCACTAGAGTGGTGACCGCACTGCGGAGCCATCGAACACGACCCTTAACTTTGTGGACGAACTCTCCTCTTTCAGAACGCAATGGTGGGGCAAGAAGTATTTACAGTCTTGCACTTGCAAGCTAGGCACAGACGACATATGCTTGAGGTCTAAGTATTCCTTAATGAATGCGGCGTATTGCTCCTTAACCTTAGGACTTCGACTAAACTTGCGCTCAAGATTCTCAAATCGCCTTTTTGCTTGCAAAAACGAATCGCCTAACAGACCTACATCACGCTTCATCGGCAGATGAACGGAGTATTCCCCCGTAGGCAACCTACTGTAGTGCTGCTTGAAGTGCTCTTCACAATGAAGCTCTTCTGCGGACATCCGTGAGATTGGCTCGTAGACATGTTCTACTTCCCAGAACTGACGAACCAACTCATCTAACTGGAGAACAGGGGTAGGCGCAGGCGTTGATCTTTGCGATGCAACGAATGATGACGACTGGGGCAGTCGATTGCAGCCTCCCGAGAACACCCATCCAAAGAGTGTTTTTTGAAGCAATGGCAATCCCGAAGCTAAATGGATTTGGCCAACACACAGCAATTCAAAAAATAGATCTGCTCCGATGAGCAAATCAATTCGCTGTGTACGAAAAACGATGGATCAGCAAGCTGATATCGATGGTACGCTCCAAGATTCAATGTTGAAAGACTGGTTAGGCTGCTGGTCTGTTATCGGCGAGCTACAACGGCCCTCATGGTTGTTGCGTACTCCGAGATGCGAGATTTTAGGACGAGATCGACTGAATATCCTTCGTTGCTGACGTCCCAATGCCTGAGACTGCAGCCAATGCTTTAATTTTGCGAAGTTTTAGCTGCTCCACAAACCGAGAAGTGACGAAATGCACTTGGGACCCAGAATCTAAGAGAGCCCGACATGGTACAAACGTGCCAGCCAGATCCTTGATGAGCACAACAGCTGTTGCTAGAAGCACCACATCAGACGAGATACGAGAGGACTTGGGCGCGCTGGGCGAAACTGCAACCATCGAACTAGGTTGGGCAATGCTGGGGATAACAACGGCAGATTGATCCATAGACCGCGTAGATACGGGCGATGGCATATAATGAAGCATAGAATGGTGCTTTGATTGGCAGCTTCGGCAGGGACCTGATCGGCAATCTCGCATCTGATGGCCTTTATGCAAGCAGTTAATGCACAGTGCCAGTCGCTTGGCCTCCTTATGCCGCGCTCTCGGAGACATCTTCTCAAAGCGCTTGCATTGCGAAATCAAATGGTCTTGGGCACGGCATAGCTCACAAAAACCTATGCCCGCCGATGCGACGAATGACTTTTTAGGGTACGTACTCACGGTCTTTGCTGTCTTGCTGACCTGACCAGAATTTCCATGCAGGGCGTAATCAACGTTTTCCAGGGTACGACATCTTTTGTCCAGAAAGGCTGACAAGCGCAGGGACAATTTGTCCCACGAGGGAAGCTCTTGATTCGAGGAGCCTTCTTCCCATTTGGATTGAGTCGCCCTGTCCAATTTCTGAACGACTGCGTGAACTTTTTTGCCAGCGCTTCCAGCGCGCGAAGATGTGCGGTGACGGAGTCCGTAAACGCCCTCAGCCTGCCAACCGATGAGTCCGCGCGCTCCAGCCCAAATACCTCTCTGATGTGTGCCTGTAGGATGAGACGTTTATTACAAAATCGTTTTTTAAGGATATCTAAGGCAGTCGTATAGTTGGCCTGGTTTATCTCCAACGAACTAATGGTGTCCAACGCCGCGCCGCTCAAACATGATCGCAAATGCTGTAACTTCTCGATACAGGTCAGTTCAGCTTCACTATCAATCACAGCCGTGAACATTGAATAGAAACTTGCCCACTCGGTATAGGCTCCGCTGAACTTGGGCAGCTGCAGCTGCGGCAAGCGCGTCGATTGGCCATATACGTTATGGATTGCGTTTCGTTGGGATTCATCCGAAAAGTGGAACAATGCGTAGGCCTTGAGTGCTTGCCTACCTCACGCTGCAGAAGGGTTTTCATTTTAAGCAAGGCAGTGCCGAACTGCCCAGGCAACTCGCTAGTAATAGCTTGAAAATCCTGCTCCTCCAATCGGTCATGCGCGACATAAAAATTCGACTCCAATTTGTCCAACAGATCTAGAAAGCCCTTCAGATCATACTCGTCCAAGCTGCGCAATTTTTCAACGTCCAATTGGGAGCACAGGGCCTGAAGTCGGTCGAAGATGGCCCTTGTCTTGAGGGTCAAGAATGCAATCCGGCTAGTAGCTGGATCAGCACTAGCCACCACTTCACCAACTGGAGCGCCACTTGACGGCGTGCCATCCGAGGCAGACGCGATGTTTATATTGTCATCACTCATTTTGTTTAATTTTAGTTTATTTATTTGATTGTCTAGTTCACGATAAACTCTCCACGAAACAGAGTTTTTTGAGCCGTCTGCGCAGCTCTAACGGCGGTCAAAGGCAACGAATGCAGGTAGAAAGCTGCAACTACGAAAGCAACGGCGAACGCCCGTACGTATGTATGTACGTTTGTATGCACTGCAACAGCACCGAGGGCGAAAGCGAAGACCGAAAATGCAACGGAATCAAGCAGCGCACATACGATTGTGCTGTATATATGTATGTACTCAAGCGGTTCCGATTCCGTTATTGCTGCTGGTAGCACACAATAATGTTTGTACAATATATCAAACTGCTGACTTGCCGAGTATGTTTATGTTTTCCACGACACCACGATATACACGAAATCTCGGTAGAACCTCCAAATGTTGTGAGCTGCCGGGCTTTTCCGACCGCTTGAATATGGCCCACAAAATTTGATTTGGGTGCTCTTCCGTATAGGAACAGAACAAGAACAATAATCCAATATCGGACGCACCAAAGAGACATACAGTGTTTTAGTGACATACGGAACGTCAAACTCCTTTGACCAGCGCTTGATAAACGCTAAAACTCCCCTTGCTTTGCTTACCGTTAAAGCAATATGGCTGTTAAACATAGCTTATGTTCGAAGAGCACTCCTAGTTCAGTTGATTTTAAGATTCTATCCAGAACATGATGTCCTAGCGAATAGCGGACCAAATGAGGAGATCGGCGGTAAAAGGTCATAACTTTGCACTTTGAATGCTTCAAAAAAAGTAGGTTATTTGAACACCACATGCTTAATTCATTATGGTCAAGTTGTAGGCGAGTATGCGAGTACCAATCGGAAAAGGAAAACAGATTTTAACGTCATCAGCATACATTAATGTAGTTGAGTGCAGAATAACTTGAGGTAGGTCATTCACAAACAGATTAAATAGCAGCGGACCCAAATGACTTCCTTGAGGAACACCTGAGGTTACATTAACGACATTTGACAAAACATTAGTGAACAAAACGCGCTGTGTACGGTTCGACAGATACGACGTTATACAATTTATATGATTTTTAGGAAAACCTAGTAAGGATAGCTTTTGGATGAGCAAAGTCGACAGAGTCAAAAGCCTTGCTGAAATCTGTGAAAATCACGTCCGTTTGCAAGCAGCTTTGATAGCCTCGCTAAATTAGAGACGAGAATTCTAGAAGGTTATTCGATGTTGATCTACAAAAACCATGTTGCGACGAGGAGATTAAACTACAGCATGCGTGTTGCAGTTGATGAGTAACAAGTTGCTCGAGCAGCTTTGAAATAGCTGTGCAATACCGCGGTAGTTTTCGATGTTAGACCTGGACACTTTTTTATACAGAGGAATAAGGTAGTATTCGTTCCAAATTACGGGGAGGCGAGAACGCTCAAGAGATAAATTAAAAAGGTACGTCAAAGGTTGGGATAGGGCTCGAACGCAATACTTTAAAATGTAGCTTGGAACTTTATCAGGTCCTGTAGAGAAACAGATGTCAATCGATGACAACCCTTCAAAAACTGAGCTTTCTTTGAAAAAGGGAAGAACTACGCTGTTAACATGAGGAAGATGGTATGGATACGGGGTGGATGGGTCGTACGTGTGCGCTGAGTACGTAGATTGAAAGAAGGTGGCAAGTAAATTTGCAATACCCTAAGCTGAAGATTCTGTTTTATCCTGTAAATGAAGGGAAGGAGGGAACACGTTCGACTTTCGTTTTAAGTTGACGAACGAAAATAATTTTTGGGATCAATTCGGAAATTTGTACTACATTGGTAAAGATATTGGTTATAAAATTGACTACTGACAGTAAAAAATTGTGAGCGAACAGAAGAATATTGAGCAAAGAGAGATATAGAACCAATTTTCTGGATCTTTTTGTAAAGCCGAGATTTCTTATTTTTTAGATAGGATAGATACTTGGAGAACCAGGGAGGTTACATATACGGGGACCTCTGGAACATAGGTGGTAACGGCTGAGTTTAAAGTGTCGTGAAAAGAGTTGACTGTTGCGTCTATGTTCGATAACGATACAAGAAAGGACCAATAAACTTCCGAGAGGTGTAGGCTTAGATCGGTGAAATTAGTTTTGCGAAAGCACTTTATTCGAATTGTTGATGGTGAGACGGTATTAGTACTCGAGAACTCGACAACTATGGATAACGTTGGATGATACGGATCTTCAGGAAAAATATCGGATTACCTCTGACAACAGTTGCTCAAGAAGCTTCACTGACAAAAGTTAGATCTAGAAACCTTTCTCTATTGTTTTAGAACGGAATTAATTTGGGCGAGGGAGACATCAGTTAAACCATCGACAAAATCGTGTTGACTACCAGGTAGCAACATGTTTGATTCATCCTGCTGCCAAGAAAGAAATGGTATGTTAAAATCAACCTTTACTATGATCTGATCAGCACGACCTAAAGCAGAAACCCCAGCATGTATGGCAGAAAGGTGGTTTAATTAAGCACCCGAATCAGATCGAGGAGGAATATATGAACAGGTCAAAAAGATAAATGCCGCTCCAACACGGATTTTGACTGCAATGAATTCGATACCGTGGATGTTGCTAAATGAGAACAGATCGGACGAAAAGTAATTATTTACTGCAATAAGAACGCCACCAGCGAATGATGGGCGATCCATTCTATAGGTTGTAAATTTGTGAACAAAAATTTCATGATCGGAGACGGAATAGTTAAGCCAGGTTTCAGGTATAGCAATAGCGTCAAAGTCAAAAGATGCACTATGTGTGTATGTACTATGGTAAATTTACCTAGAAGACTGCTCACAGTCTGATATTAGATGGACAAATGGATCCTTTTCTTCTAGACGTTTAGCCTGTTACGCGCGGAACCCATGCTAGAAATGCAGCCCCTCCTCCCGCCCAACCGACCAGGGGCGCTGCCGCATGACGCGCGACGCATGTTACCGAACCGATTTCGAACATGCAGGAAAGAAATAAACACAACTAAAGAGCTAAACATGCAAATATAACCAAAAAATTGTACTAATTACGGGAAAGGTATGTTAATATTAGTGATTTAAGAAGAGGAAGGGATTTAGTGGTGGATATTATAAGGTAGAGATAATTATAGTCCGAGCATAAGACCCTAATACCTCTGCACACTGAGCCCATCCCGGAGGCACGGTGGGAATTTTTGAAATATGTGAAACTCCGATTCACACTGCACAATCCACCATCCCCCATCCATGAGAAACAGCTGATGCTCATAATTGCGTGCGGAAATTTGTTTACGTCTTTAATTAAAATGAATATTAATAATATTGCAATGGTTGTAAGTGTGATTCAACAGCAAAACATATGCTTGACAAAATTAATCATGTTGCTGCACATGGATGATGATGATGTGGACAAGTTTGACGAGGAGGAGATATTAGAATGGATATTTGTTTTGAAAAAACTGAAGCGTGGTCATTTGTGACTGCTTTTACAAAATCCAATCAATGTTTTATATACAAAAGTATATGATAGGACTTTTTAGAAGCGGTTCGGAACATTTTGGGAGAAAGATGTAGCCGAAAACAAAGATACGCTATTTAATGAAAATTTTATATCGCCATAGCATTGTATACTTTGGGCTGTTATTCGGAGTACAGAATAGTCGGAGGGTTGTAGCCAACAGCGTGTGCAATTTCCTGCATGAGTTTTGCAAAACACTCCTCATAAACAAATTCCCAGAAGATAGTCCACAAACTATCTCACTTCTGAGTTTTCTCTGCTTGAGAATATTTTGACATCAGATGTTTTGTTGTTGTTTTTTTTCCATTTTCCTGTCTGTCATTTTTACATTTTCGTAGTGAATTCGATTTTTCTTTGTGAATGTCTATTGTTTTGTGAGGTCCTATTCCAGGCTGAGGTATGCATCAGTCCTGTCCAGGGTTCGAAATCACAAGAAAATTTATGATTTGCTAAGATCTTTATAGGTGGATCAGCAACTCTGCCAAATGCTGAAATAGAATGAATTACCAAGACACAACACTTTCGGATTTGCTTTGGATTATTATTATGTTTCTTTATTTGCTTTGGTACGAGGCTGGGTTATCTCGGATTTAGTTGACAGCGGGGTTTAATTTACTTTCATTCGCGCCGACCGACTGCCCAGGTACTTTCTCTGGAGTTATGGCTGATGGACCCCCTGCCTTCATGTCAGGCAGTGCCTTTTATGGCTAATCGTGGCCGCCGAGCGTTCCCACGGATACCTTACATAAGTTCTTAATGTTATTGGTCAATATCTATATTCTTTAAATTCGTCTTTATTAGTAAGCTCATATTTTGGTCGGTACCCGAGGGCTACCTAACCATCCGTCCTCCAGACAGTGTCCAATCACCAGGTAAGGTGATTGACATAGTGAAGTCAGTACCGACTTTTAGCGGGAATCACGAAGAGTACGTATCTTGGAGACAGTCTGCCATAGATGCGTACGAGGTCTTTATATATTTATATCGGTAGTCAAGCACACTACGAAGCTGTGGCCATTTTAAAAATAAAAATTGTGGCACAGCGCGAGCGCTGCTCACGTCGCACAATACAGTGCTCAACTTCGACGCAATCATTGCTAGACTTGATTGCACATACGCAGACAAGACGTCCTTACGAGTCTTACGTCAGCAATTAGAAATGGTTAGCAGACGACACCGACCGCATGGAGTATTACGACGAGGTCGAGAGGAAACTCACGCTCGTCACCAATAAGGTAGTAATGACGCGCAACGAACAGGCAGCAACTATCTTCAATGAGGAAGTTAGAAGCGACGCCTTACACGCGTTCATAGCGGGTCTGAAAAGACCGCTAAAGTCATTAGTCCTCCCGGCACAGCCAAAAAACTTACCTTCCGCCTTAGCGCTAGCTCGCGAGGCCGAAAATAGTATCGAAAGAAGCGCTTTTGCCGCATCATATGCGAAGGCGATCGAGGATAAAAGCCATCAGGGCGAAAACAACAGACAAGGTAGACAGGGAAGAGGCCAAGAGAAAAACCCACATTTTGTGGGAAAAAACAATCAGAGCAAGCCACAACGGGGAGACTCTTGGCCAAAACAAAATGATAAAGAGGCCCCAATGCGGGACCAAGTACAGCCTATGGAAATCGACCCATCGACATCCAGGTTTAGGCAACAGACGAATTGGGGGAAGCCGCAGGGCGACGCCACACTGGGGGAAACCCAGAAAAGGCGAAATAACTCAGATCGTATATCGGGACAGAGACGCCAACGGGTAAATAACATAGTTCAACAGGCCTCTAACAGAGAGGAACAAGAGTACTCGAGTACAGCCGAGGCAGCAGTCGCCGAGATTGACGAAGAAAGTGACTCGACCGGCGGCAACGACCTGCTTAATTTTTTAGAGAGCGCTCCCAATTGCCGTTCGTCGAGCGACAGTTGGCTGGCAGAACATTGCGAATTCTAATCGACACTGGCGCGGCAAAAAATTACGTTAAGCCCGTAAAGGAGCTAAAAAACGTAACTGCCGTCGACACACCCTTTACTGTGAGTTCAATACATGGCTCCAGTGAAGTAAAAAGTAAATGCTTAATGCATATTTTCGGGCTAAAAGCCCCATTTTTCGTGTTACACACGCTAAGTACGTTCGATGCCATTATAGGCTCCGATTTGCTAACGCGAGCTGGAGCGGCATTAAACCTACGCAACAAAACAATCAGGTACGGAAACGTAACTGAACAACTTAGGTTCCACAAGTGCGACAGTGTAAACTTCACCAAAGTCGACGACCTAGAAGTCCCAAGTTCGGTAAAAGCCGAATTTAAAAAAATGATACTGAAAAGAATTAGGGCCTTTTCGACCTCTAACGAGGCACTCCCCTTTAACACATCAGTTATCGCAACCATCCGCACCGAGAGTGACGAACCAGTCTACTCAAAACTGTACCCCTACCCTATGGGAGCAGCAGACTTCGTAAACCAAGAAGTCAAAGAGCTGTTGAAGGACGGCATAATTAGACCGTCTAGGTCACCGTATAACAGCCCGATTTGGGTTGTAGACAAGAAAAAGTCCGACGCCAACGGCAACAGTAAGAAACGGCTGGTAATCGACTTCAGAAAACTGAACGAGCGAACCATCGCCGATCGATACCCTATGCCAAGCATTCCCATGATTCTAGCGAATTTGGGCAAAGCAAGATTCTTTACCACCCTAGATCTAAAATCAGGGTACCACCAGATATATATGGCGGAAAAAGATCGGGAAAAAACCTCGTTTTCAATAAACGGAGGAAAGTACGAGTTCTGTCGTTTGCCTTTCGGACTAAAAAATGCAGGAAGCATTTTCCAAAGGGCAATCGACGATGTTCTACGTCAACAGATTGGGAAAACATGTTACGTCTATGTAGACGACGTAATAATTTTTTCCGAAAACGAAAAAGACCATGTCAGACACATCGACACGGTGCTGAAATGCCTGTGCGAGGCTAACATGAGAGTCGCCCCTGAAAAAACGAAATTCTTTAAAGAAAGTGTAGAATTCCTAGGTTCCATTGTGACCAGGGGCGGAGCAAAAACAGACCCAGAAAAGGTAAGGACGATAAAGGAATACGCTGAACCAAAAACGCTGTTCAGCCTCAGGTCATTCCCCGGGTTAGCAAGCTATTACAGGAGCTTTGTCAAAGACTTCGCGGCAATAGCAAGACCCATGACCGCCATACTCAAAGGAGAAAATGGCACGGTCAGCAAGCACATGTCGAAGAAAGTTGCGGTTCAGTTCGATTAAACGCAACGCAACGCCTTCGACCGCCTGCGAAACATCTTGGCATCTGAGGACGTCATACTAACGTACCCAGACTTTAAGCTACCTTTCGATTTAACCACCGATGCCTCAGCCAGCGGAATCGGAGTGGTGCTCTCCCAAAATGGCAGACCCATAACAATAGTGTCGCGCACGCTCAAAGACTGCGAGCTAAACTACGCCACAAACGAGAGGGAGTTGCTAGCCATTGTCTGGGCCATAGGAAAATTACAGAACTACCTATACGGTACTAAGGAGATAAGAATCTTCACCGATCACCAGCCCCTAACCTTCGCCGTGTCCGAAAGGAACACAAACGCGAAAATCAAACGGTGGAAATCCTTCATAGAGGAACATAACGCTCGAATATTCTATAAACCAGGGAAAGAAAACTACGTCGCTGACGCCTTATCCCGACAAAACATCAATAACTTACAGGACGAGCCACAGTCAGACGCTGCCACCGTGCACAGCGAGCTCTCACTGTCTTACACAGTGGAGACCACCGATAAGCCCCTAAACTGCTTCAGAAACCAGATAGTTCTGGAGGAGGCAAGCCAACCGCTACAACGGAACTTCATTATCTTCGGCGGAAAAACCCGCCACATAATCCAGTTTAACAACAAGGACTCGCTGATTGAATCAGTAAAAGAGGTGGTTAATTCAAACGTCGTGAATGCAATCCACTGTGACCTTCCGACTTTAGCCACCCTCCAGCACGACCTAGTGATGAAGTTTCCGGCAACCAAATTCTGGCATTGCAAAAATTTTGTGAACGACATCACAGATGCAAGTGAGCAAGTGGAAATAATCACATCAGAACACAATCGCGCCCATAGGGCTGCACAGGAGAATGTGAAGCAGATCCTCCGGGACTACTATTTCCCAAAAATGACGAAACTTGCTCGCGAAGTGGTCATAAACTGTCAAGTATGCACCAAAGCGAAATATAAGAGACACCCTAGAAAACAGGAGCTAGGAGTGACCCCAATTCCGTCGTACGCAGGAGAAATGCTACACATCGACATTTTCTCTTCGGACAAAAAACTATTTTTGACCTGCATTGACAAATTCTCAAAATTTGCCATCGTACAGCCCCTATCTTCTAGGGCGATAATAGAGGTACGAGCCCCCATCATGCAATTGATGAATTTCTATCCGAATACCAAAACCATATACTGCGACAACGAAGCCGCTTTCAACTCCGAGACAATTACCTCCTTTTTAAAAAACCAATTCGGTGTTGACATAGTCAACTCACCTCCTTTACATAGTAGCTCCAACGGGCAGGTAGAGAGGTTCCACAGCACCTTGGCAGAGATCGCAAGGTGCCTAAAGATCGACAAAAAGATTGACGACACCGTCGAGCTGATCATGCGTGCCACAGTAGAATACAACAGGTCGCTACATTCGGTCATAGAACAGAAACCGGTGGAAGCAGTCCATGAAGGCGATGTCGATATTAAGTTGGCAATTAGAGCCAAAATCGACAAGGCACAACAGGCCAACATTGACAGGGTCAACCCCTGTAGACAGAACAGGGTATTTCAAGTAGGGGAAAAAGTATACCCTAGAAATAACAAAAGGATAGGAAATAAGCTAACTCCCCTGTACACAGAAGAACGAGTACAAGCAGATCTGGGAACATCTGTTCTCATTAGAGGGAGGGTAGTCCATAAGGACAATTTGAGATAAGTCATACTAAACAACAATTACTACAAATTAGGTTATCACCCCCACAGGTTTATCGCGATACTCCTCATATTCCTCTCCTCAACAAATGCGCGGATTACCGACTTTTCCCAGGCGAACTATATCCCCGTACTGGACGGAGATGTGTTGGTATGGGAACAAAAGAAATGGGTGAGGCACTCGACAAATTTAACCGAGTTAGGAAACATTATAGACAATACCGTAGAAATGTCCGAGTTATTCCCCCGGTCGCACATGCGAAAGTTATTAGAAGTAGACATAGAACACGCACAAAACTTATTGTCCGCACTAATGATACACCATAGAATGGCAAGAAGCCTAGACTTCTTGGGGACAGCTCTTAAAGTTGTTGCGGGTACCCCTGATGCATCAGACTTGGAAAGAATAAAATTAACAGAAGCTCAGCTTATAGAGTCAAACAATAGACAGGTAGTGATCAATACAGAGGCACAGAAACAAATCAATTTGCTCACTGACACGGTTAACAAAATATTGAAAGAAAGACAAGGTGACCTGGTAGACACCGCTCACCCATACGAAACGTTACTAGCAAGAAATAGGATGTTAATCTCAGAAATACAGAACCTAATGATGACTATCACACTTGCTAAGTCAAACATAATAAACCCTATAATTTTCGACCACAATGACCTAAAAACTATTTTTGCCGAACAGATCACAGAGGTCCCCATAGTTAGTCTGATGGAAGTATCAGACATAAGAATTTTCCAATCTAATACTGTTATACGTATTTTAGTTGAGTATCCTAGGATTAGAGGTAGCTGTAAGAAGATCCTAATTTTCCCTGTGGCTCACAACAACACGGTGCTACAACTACAGGATAATGTTGTAGCGGAATGCGAAGAAGGGGTATTAGCTGTAACCGAATGCGCCGTCACCAACTTCGCGACATTCTGCAAAAAGGCAGCACACGGCACCTGGGCAGCCGGCAAGGGTCAGCGTAGACAACGGACCCTTGGTAACAACAAGAGGGACCAACCTCGTCACGTTCGAGAGCAAGGCCACGATAAACGATACCACGTACGTAAACCTCAACAAAGCCGTGAGCAAGGCCCTGGCACCGCGGCTTCCCCCTACTTACCATAGTAGGGCACGCGAAGTACTCAGCCTACCACTCCTGCGAAGGATGAACGAACACAATGTTCAAGTCATAGAAGAGCTAAGAAACGACGTGACATCCGGCGGATCACCCAAGATCTGGTTTACGGCAGGAGTAGCGGTCAGTTTTGCTCTTTGCGGACTGATTCTTTTATATCAATATTGGAGTCGGAGAAACACTGCAACCAAGCTACAAAACGTTATCAGGGAGATCGGCATCCCCGAGGACAGGGATCACCCAAGGGGGGAGTAGTTAACACATAAGAGGTATCTTGCGCCACCTTACATTAACACATAAGAAAGAGCTTGCGCCACCTTAACCTTAACACCATGCACACCATACATAAGAAGTATCTTGCGCCACCTTATGGTAACACATAAGAAAGACCTTGCGCTACCTTAACTTTAACACCATGTACGATTCAGATTCTGCACTCAGAATGCTGACATAGCATAAGTCGCCGTTGTGGGCCGTACCCTCACTCCATAGGCCACCAGGCCGTCGCCTGACTTTGGCGGATGTGCTATGGTCAGCGAATTCCATTCTTATGTATGAAGGGTTCGCAGGCCAGGGATTTTAAGTTAAGATCAGTTTTTGATTTCATGAATAAACGAACGGATGTTCGCCAGCACTAACTCCGACACAGTCGTTAAATATCGAAATAGAATCATTGAGCCTGAAGGGCCAGTGACATAGAGGATCAGTATTCCTCTCACCCTAATTCTTCAGACAGCCACCCGCTGCTGTCATCACTTCCCTCACCGGCGCGTGAGAAGAGAAGCAGCCAGCTACCGCTGCTACTACTAAGTTGCCACCAGCAAACCGCTGCCGCAGCCATCACCCCTCTCTCCCCTGTGTCGAGAGAGGAGCAGCGTACCCCCTCACCGTCGTGTGAGACGTGAAGCAACCAGCCACCGCTGCTGCCACTAAGTTGCCGCCAGCCTGCCGCTGCCGCAGCCATCACCCCTCTCTCCCCTGCGTCGAGAGAGGAGCAGCGTACCGCACCAGCTGCCACATAGCTTAAACATAATTTGCATGTGTCGGCTGGGTGTTTAACTCGTCATTTGAGAGCTTGGCTGCGTCGTCTGTTTGTGACGAACCATGGATCCATGGTTCGTTACAATTTATGGTTGCATTTGACAATTATCGAAAAAATACCGCATGGAAACGTGCGAATTAGGAGCACCCCAGATGGATGGTGGATAAACTGGGAAATTTTCGGAACGGCAAAACCTTACGGCCCATCCCAGAAATGGATGGGGGATGGTGGATGGTCGCCAGTGTGAAAAGGCTATAAACGGTTCATGCAAAGAATCATTTTATCTACAAAGTGGAAGGAACAAAGGAATAAAGTTTCTAGTAGATCTAACAGGAATCGTAAAGTTTATGCGGTTATCTACGTCACCCTTAATCAGGTTGTGCATAAAAATTACACCAAACATTTTTCTCCGACTAACTAAGGTTGGAAGGTTTATTAAAAGCAATCTACGAGGGTAAGATGGCAGTCTCACACCTGCATCCCAGTTGAGGCCACGCAGAGCAAAAAGTAAAAAGTTTTTCTGGATTGATTCTATACGGTCCTGGTGTACTTTGCACTGGGGGCACCATACACAAGAGCCGTACTCTAAAATCGGACGAACAAGCGAGATATAGAGAGTCTTCGTAATATATGAATCGTCAAACTCCTTTGACCACCTTTTTATAAACACAAGCACGCCCATGGCCTTATTTACCATGGTAGAAATTTGTTCAGGAAACTTTAACTTTGGGTCTAGTTTAACACCAGGATCATCAACCAATGTAATTCTCTCAAGAGAACCACCGCAGAGGGTGTAAGGAGCCAACATGGGGCTGGGTCGATGAAATGTCATAACTTTGCATTCCGAGGCATTTAGGTGTAACATAATTGCACAACACCATGACTGAAAGTTATTGAGATCGAATTGCAAGCGAGAGTGAACTGAAATGTCCTTGTACTACACAGAGAGTTTAACATCATCCGCATACATGAGTTCTCGAGAATTTGTTAATACTGAAGGCAGGTCATTAATAAAGAGTGTGAAAAGTAGGGGGCCTAGATGGCTGCCCTGTGGTACTCCAGAAGTAACCTTAACAGGTGAAGAGAAGGAGTTTTTGAAGAGGACTCGTTGAGACCTAGAACAAAGGTTGCTAGAAATCCATCTCAAAACCCTAAAAGGTCAAGTTTTTGTGCTAGAAGAGAGTTGAGTTGTTTACAGAGTCGAATGCTTTACTGAAATCAGTGTAGATAACATCCGTCTGAAAGTTACCTTGGAAGCCTTTGATGGTAAAAGAGGTAAATTCTAATAAATTTGTGGTTGTTGATCGTCGCCTTATAAATCCCTGCTGAGTTGGAGATATAAGTGTGTTTGTAGTGGGGTCGTGGACGGAAGGTTCCCAAATTCCCAGTAAAAAGTAGTCGGGGGCGTCGATGTTAATAATGTATATTTGGAGTTGTTGAAATGGTATTGCGGGGGTGATATGCGTGTGAAACGGCTCGTAGGTGTCGAGAGACTGCTGGATCGTGACTGACCAGCGCGAGAGCGAAGGGCACAAGAGTGCGAGCGTGCTAACAGTCCGCTGTTAGAACGCCGGTCAACCTACTGTTAACTCTGCCCTGTTAACAGCGCTGCTGCCCTGAACATTCTCCCCCCCCTTGCAGGATTGCAATAAAGGTTGGGATCAGTAGCGAGTCCGGGTTGACGAAGGCGGTCCCTGAAACGGGATGAAGGAGCTGTAGACGGCGCTGGAGGTGGTCCGGGTGGACGTCGAGAAGAGTGTGGTTGTTGCACATTGTCCATGTGCAGCAATGTGTGGTGGTTCCGGTTACACACCTTACACCGATCACCGCTACGGCAATCCTGGCCGGAGTGCTGGTGAGCCAGGTAATTGGTGCAGTAGCTGAAGTGGAGGGCAGCTTGGAGCCTCCTTTCGGAATCCAGGCGGAGAAACCGGCGGCACTTCCGTAGAGGCTGCATTTCAGAGCAGACTCGGCAGTGGTGGGACTTAGTGCCTCGGGAACGTCTTCTCTCCACGGTGCGATCAAAACTGGATCGAGACGCCATGTCTAGGGCGAAATGACAAAGTCGAATAAGCATTAGAAGTGAGCTTGGGCACATTGGAAGCTACTACTTGATGGCTCGCCGTATTGGACACGGGACCAGTGAGCACCCAACCCAAGATGGTTTCTTTCCCGGTTTGTTGGTTTGTAAGCCGCTTAATATTACGGATGGAAAAATATCGGCTCCAATCAGGACATCGATTGGTGAGTTCTGGAAAAACTTAGGATCCGCCAATGTAAGGCTCGGCAAGTCTTTCAATACACTTTGCGAGATTGGTTGCTGTTGAGCTATTGAGCTTTTTCAATAGCGTAGATCTAGATCTATTTTGAATTTGTATATAAATCACGACACAGTTTTTTCGATTATAATGTACTTTCTTTATTTGCCATGCAAGGCGAGTGGGAGGATTATGGGCGAGAATTGATAACAGGCGGACCTGAATTGGACCGTGTTAAATAAAAACAATTTGTTTATTTATTGGATTTGCAATGATGTGGCAGCCAGGTCACTGTGCCAACCGACGATACGTTTGGTTTCGATGATGGTAGAATTTCAAGTGCATTCCGCTACGCAGACAAGCCTCCCTCACCGCCTTAGTCGGCTGACGAATTTCGGGAACGGGGAAATAGCTCAAGAGCGCAGAGGCAGGTCGGCCATGATGTGCGTAAGAGATTAACTCCGCGCTCTTTGCGCTGCCAAGGACCGGCGCTTAGCCAAACATTCTCCCCCCGTTGAAGAGTATGGGTCTTCGACATCCTTCTTTGGCAGCATACACAGCTTTGCAACAGCCCTAGTGGTGCTCCCAGTAGCCGTTTTAAGCTCAGCTACCCTGGTAATGCCGTCTCTGCCGGCGATCAGCTTCGTCCCCTTCCAAGCGGCCACTTAAGGGGAGGCAAGTTCTCGTTTTTTACGAGGACCACATCGCCTACGCTGAGGCCAGGCTGCTCAGTCCTCCATTTAGACCTCTCCTGCAGAAGTGTGAGGTACTCCTCTCGCCAGCGGGACCAGAAAGTGCTGCTGGAAGTTGACCTGCTGCCAGCGATCGAGACGATTGAAGTTGAGCCCGGTCACATCTGGTTCTGCGAAGGTATGGATTGAAGCCGTACCTAAGAAATGCGCAGGTGTCAGCACGTCTAGGTCGTCGGGATGCTCTGAAACGGGAAGCAATGGCCTTGAATTTATTATTGCGGTGATATGGCACACAAGCGTTCTCAGGTCATCGAAGCACAGCAAGGAGCTGGAAGCGGAACGGTAGAAATAATTTTTGGCTGTTTTAACCGCAGCCTCCTAGAGCCCGCCAAAGTGGGGAGAGCGAGGGGGAATAAAACTCCTGAACTTCCTTTAAATGCCGATCGGTCAGGAACAGCTTCGTCAACTCTGCCAACTCGTTCTTTGCTCCCACAAAGTTGGTTGCGTTATCGGACCAAATTTCCCTGGGTCGACCACGCGTAAGAATGAATCGCTTTAGAGCGCTAATGAACGCTGGCGTCGACAAATCCTGCACAAGCTCCAAGTGAACGGCCTTGGTGGCAAAGCATATGAAGAGGCAAATGTAGCATTTGATGGGTGGTCTGGTCCGTACCTAACTCTTGTAAAAGAACGGACCACAAAAATCCACGCCGGTAGCTGCAAACGCATACGACGCGTTTACACGATCCTTCGGCAAGTCAGCCAAAATATGCTGAAGCAGGCGCGGCTTGGCCTTAAAACATCTGGTGCAGCGATTTACGACGTTGGCCACTGTTTTGCGCCCTCCAATCGGCCAATACTCATGCCGAATAAGTGCGAGCAATGATCGAGATCCAGCATGCAGATTCCGCTCATAGAAATGTACGATTACAGCCGATGTGACGGGATGACGCCTTGGAAGAATGACTGGGTGCCGTGCGCTGAAATCAAGTGATGAATTTTCCAACCGCCCACCGACGCGTAACAAACCATGGTCATCCAGGAATGGCGCGAGCGACGAGATAGAGCTCGACGACTGCACCTGGTGTTCGTCACGCAGAGTCTTGTAGTCAGGCCACAACTGCACTCGCTGAATCGAACGAAGAAGTATCCGCGTACCACCAACGATGTCAGCTACTGTTAATCCCGACGACCTTTTGCGCTGCAGAAACTTGAAGACGTATCCAAACGTTCGCTGGAGCTTTCCGAAGGAATTGGAGAATTTTCTGCCATCAGATAAGTCTACGAATGGACAAACTGCAATCAGGACTCTCTTGCGAAGCTCCAGTGTCGGCATGGATGGAATAGATGGCGCCGGCCATAGCGGTTGCTCATCTTGAAGAAAAGGCGGCCCGTGGGCCCAAAGATGCGATTCCAGAAGTTCTGATGGCAGGGCGCCTCTGGACAATATATCAGCAGGGTTCTGAGCGGTGGGCACGTAGCGCCACTCCATCTGGGCAGTCCGCTCCTGAATGGCTGAGACCCGATTTGCAACGAAGACGTTAAAACTTGATGGGTCATTGCGTACCCACGACAAGGCAGTTGTGGAGTCGGACCAGCAATAGAAGCTTCCAGTAAACAACTTAAGTTTCTGGATCTCACTGATCAATTGAGAAAGCAAGTCAGCTCCACATAACTCCAACTTGGGCACCGTCAATACCTTAAGAGGGGCGACCGAGACTTCGCACACAGAAGCTGCACGTGCGTGCGATTATTTGTCCTTGACACGACGTAAATACATGCGCCATAGGCGTCTAGACTGGCATCACGAAACCCGTGAACTTCCACTGTTGAATTGGGGAAAACTGCCTGACGAGGAAATCTAAACCGCTGAGGGGTAGACAAAGTCTCGCAGAAAATGGTTCACGCTGACGACAGAGACTCTGGCAGACTCTCATTCCATTGAAGTTGCTCCTTCCACACCAGCTGAAGGAAAATCTTTGCCTTTGCGATGACAGGCCCAATCAGTGCCAAGGGGTCATAAAAACGAGCAATAGTTGACAACATAGAACGTTTCGTACTACTGAAAAGAGGAAATTATCGGATGCAGGCTCCCAAGCCAATCCAAGGGCCTTTGTGAAGTCGGTGCCATCGTCGAACCTTAGTAGCGTTTCCTTATCCTTGTCAGGAATTCCTTCAAGCACGGCAGGAACGTTGGAGCACCATTTCCGAATTGGGAACCTTCCCTGAGCTAATAGCTCGGATGTCTGCCTCATCTTCTCGCACACTTCCTGTACAGATCCTCCTCCAGTCATCAAATCGTCGACATAGAAATTGGAAGTCAACACTTCCGAGCCAATGGAGAACGCAGTCTTCTCTTCTTCGGCCAATTGGAGCATAGAACGAATTGCAAGATAGGAAGCAGGTTTGGTTCCATAGGTTACCGTGTCGAGCTTGAACGCCTTCACATCCTCGTGAGGGGAATCCCTCCATAAGATGCACTGCAAGTAATTGTCCGGCTCAGTTACTCGGACACACCTATACATCTTGCAAATGTCCCCAGTCAGCGCAATCGGAAACGTATGGAACCGAAGCAGCGTATGTAGCAGCTTGGGTTGGATAGTAGGCCCCGCCATTAGGACCTCGTTTAAAGAAAAACATGTTGATGTTGTGGCAGATCCATCGAACACGACCCGCAGTTTGGTGGTCGTGCTGTCCTCCTTAAACACGCAATGATGTGGTAGGAATTAGCGACAACGACTGAGCAGTTCTGATTCCACCAATGACATATGACATAAGAGAGAAGAAATTAGCTTTGAAGTGCTCCTCACAATCGATATCCTCCTGCTTGACCATCAGCGAATCTTCAGTGGAATTTTCAACCTCCCAGAAACGCCTCAGTAACATTTCCACTTGATCGAGAGCCTCCTGCTTGTCGTCAGATGTGTTTGCTGACCACCTCCTGAAACCACCCACCCAAGGCGAGTCTTCTGAAGCGATGGCAAGCCAACAGCCAATTTGATTTGGCCGATGCACAGCAGTTCAAAGAATAGGCTATCCGTAATGAGCAGGTCAATACTCTGTGGCCTGAAGAACTGCGGATCTGCCAATGGTACATTCGGTGGAATGTTCTAATCCGAAACGTCAACTGAAAAGCTCGGCTGCTGCTCGGTGATTGCTACCAACGTGACGAAGCTGGTACTATAGTCAGAGGCTTGGGCCTGCAAATTGAGTCCCACAGTATAGCCCTCCGATATAAAACTGGAATCCTCAAGACCCGATACTGCGGCCGACGACATGGTCCTTTTCAGTCTAAGTTGTTGGGCTAGGCTGGAGGTTATAAGGTGCATTTGTGATCAGGAATCTAATAGTGCCCGGCATGGTACGAGTGATCCAGCACGATCCCTCAGCAAAACAACTGCAGTGGCTAAGAGAACGACATTCCTGCAGGAGTTCTGTGCAACCAGTGAGGCAGCTGAGGACTGTGGCTGTGCTTCAGAGTGCGGGGATGACGAGAGAACAGGTTCGGTCGGCGAGGGTCTAGCGTTTAAATGCAATAACGTGTGATGTTTGCTGCCACAGTGGCGACAAGTTGATGACCTGCAAGTGCGCAATTGATGGCCAGCCTTCAGACAATTCAGGCAAAGACCAAGCTTTTTCACCTTAATTAGGCGAAGCGACGGCGAAAGATTTCCAAAGTGCATGTATGTAAGATATTATTTAAGTATAGTTTTATTGATATTATTAAATCGCGATGCACAGGTAATCGTAAGAATAATTGGGCCTTTTGTATATATTTTATATCGATTAATTTCTGCTGATTTCTACTTCTGCTGTTCCACGTTACGTCCGACTGCTTCGATTTCTTCTTCCTTCTCCTGCTTCTCTGCTTATCTACTTCTCTGCTGTTTATCTGCTTCTCTGCTGTTTATCTGCTGTTGTATCTGTTCTGCTGTTACGGCTCTTCATCTACTGATTCTGCTGTTACCCTGCTGCTGACCAATGCTCGTTCAGTGGGCCGACTTGCTCACTCCCTGTTACATTCGGTCATCCTGATTAGTCATCAGTCCCTGATGACCATGCGTCCTCGTTTTCTACAAAAAAACTCCATAGTTTCATGTTATCATTGCTCGTGGTCGTATTGTTTGGTCCTTCGACGTCAGCTGCCTTTCTAACATTGTAGCGACCGCCTCGTTTCACGTTGGTTATTTCGTAAGGTCCTAAGAATTCGCTAGCCATCTTTCTTCCAGCTACGAATTGTGTTCTGCGTATGGCCACGAGATCTCCGACTTTGTATCCGTACTCGCATTTCCGCTTCTTATCAAATTGTTCCTTGTATCTGTTCTGGGCCTGCTGAATGTTTTCTTTTGCTTCTTGTCGCATCTTCTGTCTTTCGTCATTAAAATTATCAACCATCTCTTTTTCTATCAGCTGAAGAATATCGCTATCTGGTCCACAACGCATTTTTACACCGATCATCAGCTCAAATGGACAACGCTTTGTAGATCCATGAACAGTGCTATTAATAGCCCTCTGAACTCGGGGTACGAACTTATACCATCTTCCAGGTTCCTCCGACGACAATTTGGCAATGATGCTCAGAATAGATCGGTTTACACGTTCGATTTGTCCATTGCCTCTTGGCACCCCTGTGGTGCCCCATACGTGTTCGATGTTCTCTTCCTTCACAAACTCCTCAAAACTAGAAGACGTAAATGCTGATCCACGATCGCTTACAATACGAGCCGGGTTTCCAAAGATATCAGTCCATTTCCTTAACTTCTTGAGAACTTCGTCTGCGCCTGTTGTTTTCGTGGGATACATCCATACGAACTTGCTGAAGCTATCCACCATCGCGAAGATGTACTTGTACTGCTTTGATGTAGCATCCATCGGTCCCAGGTGATCCACATGTAGAGTATGAAGCGGCTCTGATCCCTTGTCGATTTGATGCAAAAATCCTTCTTTTTTGCCCAGCTTTTTGTTGTAGATTATGCATTTCATACAGTTTCCAATAACCTGAAGAGTACTTTTCCTTCCAGATGTGGGATCCAATAACTCTGCTGTATGGCATGCATTGTTTTTTGAGCGGCAAAGTGTCCTGCGTTGTGAGCCTCGGCTATTATTTCTCTCTCTAGTGATTTCGGTATCGACAGCAAATCCGTGCCTTGCACAACCTTGTACACAAGACCACCCTTCAATTTGAAGTTGTCATATGGCTTACTTTTCAGAATTTCGGAAACTGCTTTGATCATCGTATCCTCCTGCTGCGCTCTCTTAATTCTTGCTGTGACTTCCGACGATACCATCATGACATCAATTGGGTATCGACTCAGACAATCCACATGCTTCAGCCGTTCTCCTGCTCTGTGCTCCACCACAAAATCGTAGTCCTGCAGGTACAGCACCCATTGAGCTACTTCCCGCGGAACGTCCTTCTTACTTAACGTTTGCTTAACAGCGGCGCAGTCAGTTATAAGCTTAAAGTTGGTTCCCAGTATATACTGACGGAATTTTTTGCATGCGAGAAAAATAGCTTTGGCTTCCTGTATATAGCTATGCTGTCGTGCTTCAGACTCCGAGGTTTTCTTACTCCAGAATAATATCGGATGCAATTGTCCTTCGTGCCACTGTAACAGGGCGGCTGCGAACCCGTCCTTCGACGCATCAGTGTGTATCTCGGTTTTGGCATTCCTCCGATAGAGTCTTAAGACCGGCTCGTTCACCAATGCTTCCTTTAATATGGCTATCGCCTGCTGCTCCTCCAGACCTATTTTAAATTGGACATCTTTTCGCAACAGATTCGTTAATGGTTTTGCGATCAGTGAATAGTTTTCTATAAATTTACGGAAAAAACCAGTTAATCCCAAAAATGACTGAACAGACTTTATGTTTTGCGGCATCGGAAACTTTCTGATGGCTTTGGTTTTCTCCAGTCCAGGCTTGATTTCTCCTCCTCAAACTTGATGGCCCAAAAACGTAATGGTGGACTGCAGGAATCGGCACTTCTTCCACTTCATCTTCATCTTCCACGCAAACTCGGTTGCTCCCATCCTTTTTCTTGACAATTACTGTACGACTGGCGAAATTTGATGATGAACGTCGTATTATCCCAGCGTTGGCCCATTCATCCACCTGCTGCTTGACAACATCGGCCTCGCTAATGGCCACTCGACTTGGCGCATGTCGAAACGGCGCTATGTTCTCATCCGGCACGATCTTCAGCATTTTTTTATTTATTTATTTCAATTAACAATTATCTGCTAACTATGAACTATAATATAAATATACAAACTAAAAGAAAATTATAACATAGGCAGAAAAGAAAGGTTTTACAAATTTTCTAGGTCTAGGTGATGGTAAAGGTTACGTATAATTATATCTAGGGATATTTCGGGGGATATGGTAATATAGTAGGTATTATAATTATTACAAAGAACACGGAAAGGTTCATGCTGGGCGAAGTTGGATCTGCAGAAGGGTAAACGGATAGGCAAGAAAGTCCGGGTTGGTCTGAAAGGAACTGTAAAATCGATCTGTCCCAACAGAGTTTGGGAGTCCACAAGACCGAGAATGAGCTTGTGAATGAATAAGACTCCATTGCAAATTCTGCGATGGTGTAAGGAGGGTAGGTCGATTAATTTTAGTCTAGATCGGTATGGAGGTAACCGTCTGCCAGAGTCCCAGTTTAGATTCCTAAGGGCAAAAATTAAAAATTGTTTTTGAACGGATTCAATTTGAATTTGTTTCTCTTTGTATTGAGGACTCCAAACACAAGAGCAATACTCCAATATTGGGCGTACTAATGAGACGTAAAGTGATTTAGTTATATACGGGTCGTCAAACTCTTTTGACCAACGCTTAATGAACGCTAAAACTCCCCTGGCTTTGTTCACCGTTAGAGCAATATGGCTGTTAAAGCATAGCTTATGATCAAACAGGACTCCTAGGTCATTTGATGCTCAAATTCGATCCAGAGTATGATGTCCTAGAGAGTAGGAGACCAAATGTGGAGCACGGCGGTGAAACGTCATAAGTTTGCACTTAGAATAGTTTAAAAACAGTAGGTTAGATGAACACCACTTGTTTAATTCGTCAAGGTCGAGTTGAAGGCGAGTGTGCAAGTACCACTCGGAATACGAAAAACAAATTCTGACGTCATCAGCATACATTAATATAACTGAGTGCAGAATAACTTGAGGTAGGTCATTCACAAACAGATTGAACAGCAGCGGACCTAAATGACTTCCTTGAGGAACACCTGATGTAACATTAACGACATTCGACAACACATTAGTAAACAAAACACGTTGTGTGCGGTTAAACAGATATGACGAGATCCAGTTTAGGAGATTAGTGGAAAAACCAATTAAAGAAAGCTTGTGAATTAGCAGAGAATGGTTAACAGAGTCAAAGGCCTTGCTAAAATCCGTAAAAATTACGTCAGTTTGCAGTGAGCTTTGGAATCCTCGGTTGATTGCGGAAGAGAACTCGAGAAGGTTTGTCGACGTTGATCGATGTTTAAAAAAACCGTGTTGCGAAGGAGATATCAGACTACTACATAGGTGTTGTAGTTGGCTGGTAACAAGGAACTCAAGCAGCTTCGGAATGGCGGAAAGCTTTGCAATACCTCGGTAGTTCTCAATGTGAGATCTTGAACCCTTTTTGTGAAGCGGAATGATGTAGGATTTATTCCAAATTACTGGAAGACGAGCCCGTTCTAATGATAGGTTGAATAAATAGGTCAAGGGTTTGTATAAGGACTTCGCACAGTGTTTTAAAACGCAACTTGGTACCTTGTCTGGACCCGCAGAGAATGATATGTCCATAGTTGACAAACCATGTAGAACATCACTTTCCTCAAAGAAAGGTACAAAAATGCTGTTGGCATGAGGTAAATGGTAGGGATACGGATTGGTTGCGTGGTAGATATGTGACGAGTAAGTTGATTGGAAGAAAGTGGCAAATAGATTTCCAATACCAGCAGCAGAGGATTCTGATTTATTTTGATAATGAAGGGATGGAGGAAATGCATTGGACTTACGTTTAGAATTTACGAATTAACAGTAAGGAATTGGGAACGAGCGGAGGAATATTGGGCAAAGACAGACATAGATCCAGTATTCTGGTATTTTTTATAGAGTCTAGCTTTCCTATTCTTTAAATAGGACAAATTCTTGGAGAACCAGGGAGGTTTTGACGAAACAGATTTACAGGAAATTACAGGAACATATATATCAAGGGCGTCGTTAATGGTGTCATAGAACGAATTGACTGTTTCTTCAATGTTCGGTAACACATGTAGAAACGTCCAGTCTACTTGCGAGAGGTGGAGACTTAGCTCAACAAAATTTGTTTTCCGAAAACACTTAATGCTGCTAGGTGCCATGGGATTAGTAGCGCAACTGGATCGCACACTCAAGGGATATAGCTAAAGTTGGATGGTAGGGGTCTTCAGGAAGTGATACTGGACTTACTCTGGAGACCGTAGCAAGAGCAGCATCACAAACAAACGTAAGGTCTAGGAGTCTTTCCCTACTATTTCTAATGGAATCAATTTGGACAAGGGAGACATCGGTGAGCCCATCTATAAAATCGTTGTGGTAATTTGGTAGCAAAAGGTTAGACTCATCACTAGGCAGCCAGGAAAGAAGTCGTAAGTTAAAATCACCCATGACAATAATTTGATCGTTGCAACCTAAAGTAGATGTAATAGTCTGAATTGCAGAAAGGTGATATGAGTAAACCTCAGCATCTGACTTGGGAGGAATGTAAGAGCAAATCAAATACATCGGTAAGCCCATCTATAAAATCGTTGTGGTAATTTGGTAGCAAAAGGTTAGACTCATCACTAGGCAGCCAGGAAAGAAGTGGTAAGTTAAAATCACCCATGACAATAATTTGATCGTTGCAACCTAAAGTAGATGTAATAGTCTGAATTGCAGAAAGGTGATATGAGTAAACCTCAGCATCTGTCTTGGGAGGAATGTAAGAGCAAGTCAAA
Source organism: Drosophila subsilvestris (assembly GCA_035043285.1). Taxonomy (NCBI): domain Eukaryota; kingdom Metazoa; phylum Arthropoda; class Insecta; order Diptera; family Drosophilidae; genus Drosophila; species Drosophila subsilvestris. Next base: position 26,439 of record JAWNNB010001951.1, on the reverse strand, counting down.
TAGATCGATACGGATCCAACACGAACTTTGACTGCAATGAATTCAATGCTATAGATATTGTTGAGTGGGACCAATTCAGAACAGCAATCAGAACCCCACCAGCAAAAGATGGACGGTCCAATCTAGAAGTGATAAACTTTGGAACGAAAATTTGATGATCATAAACGGAAGAATTAAGCCAGGTTAAAGCGATAGCGTCAAAGTCAAAAGAGGCACTATTCGTATGAATTTGACACAATTTGCCTAACAGACTGCGTACGTTCTGGTAATGAATGATAAAAAGGTTATTTAGTTTTTTTAGTTTTTTGAACAACCAGGGCCAGTAATATTGGGACTCTGGATAGGAGATACTCATGCATAATTGTATGCTCAGGCCAAATAGACGGATCAAGTGATCTGGATAGTAAAGAGTCAGGAAGAAGAATCTTAAAGGAGGAAATATTGCGTTTATGTCTAAAAATGAATTTGGTCACATTTACATCATTAGGCGAGGCGTTAAGTCTAGAACAAAGATGTTGTTTAACATCCTCTGTTGTAGCCTCCGGTATAAGACGGGAGATGAAGATTGCCTTACGTGGTACCACTGCTCTTAATTGAAGTCCTGAGCGAGAGAGTGAAGGTGGAGCCACTCCTAAAAGAGATCTCGTAGCAGGAACAATGGCAGCGTCGACGGAAACGGAAGGAACAGGAGCAGTGGGCACATCATCAGCAGGAAGCATACCCACACTCACAGCGGTGCCGACAGTGATGGATGCAGTATCTGCATCATTGTTGTTGGGTGTAAGAAACACCGGAGCGACTGATGCCGGATTCACTAACGGCGATGCCTGACCGCTCGGAGTAGCAAAGAATTCCGATGCATGTAGATGATAAGCAGGCGTTCCAACTACAATCGGTTGAAGGAAGTTGTTGTTGTCAGTATGAGGGATTTTCCGTCTAGGAGATTCACTCAAGAGTTTGAGGCCAAGATATTGTGTTTCCAGGGTCAGGAACTTGTCGTTGAGAGCGATAAATTGCTTTCGGACGTCCTGAAAACCAGTGCAAGTCTGTCTCATAAAAGTGCGCATCTCGGCCTCAATCTCCCGGCAGGCCAAACATGACCAAGTCAGACCCATGCGTTTTGAGATGAGATCTTGTAGACGTCCATAATTACCACCACCAGCACACTTTATATGGGCAACATTATCACGACAGGGGAGAAAACTGATATCCTCCCGGCGTTGATGTCATCATGAATTTGGATATGAAGTCGTGTCCCAGCAGCAATTCGCATCCGATGGCATGATCGGCCACCACAAGGAACTTGTGTCCCAGACACATTCCGTCGATCTCCACTTCTGCCATGAACTGCCCAGCGGAGCGTGTGATGTTGTTTCCAAGTCCTCTCAACGCTGACGAGGTTGGTTGCAGAAGGACGCCACTCATTTTCCCAAACACGGACATTTTCAATAGGGAAACATCTGCACCGGTGTCTATGAGCCCCTTGACTTGCACATTGTTGATTTTGAGAGACTTTAGGCGTTTTTCCTCGTATGCCAAGTTTACTGCAGCCGCACTCGGGCAATCTTTCGACATGTGTCCAGTCTAATTGCAGCGGAAACACTTTAATGCAGCTCGGCAATCCCTGCGTAGATGTTCCTGGGATCCACAATTATAGCAGTGCTGTTTCCTCACATAGTTGGTGTGATTTGGCTTCTTGACGAACGGCTGAGCGTCTTTCTTTTTCAGCGTCAATCCCTCATCGGCCAACTGCGTTCTTTCGTAGATTTCGTATTTTTCCTTCAGTTGCTTGTATGAGCTGCATCCATACAAAGTGTATTTGTAATCCGTTTTCAACTTCAACCCGTCGACAATGTATCGAATCACCGACTCCGTGTCTATTGTCCCATGCGCAGCAATGCGTTTCATCTGCAGAATATATTCGTGAAAACTTTCATTGTTCTTTTTCACTAGCACAAACAGCTGATTGTGAATTTCGGCGCTGCATAAACGATCAGTTTCAAACTCCTCTGTAAGTTCCTGACGTAACTGGCCGTACTCATACACTGCAGTGGATTCGAGGAAAAGAGCGGCTGTACATGTCATTTTTGCTCGGGCTTGCACGTATTTTTGTTTGTCGTTAAGTCCATATGCATCAGCGTTTAGTTCGAAATTGTTAAACCACTGCTGTACCGACATATTTTCACCACTGAATTCTGGAATAATTTGGCAAAATTTTCCACTACCAGCTTTCCATCGTTTTTCTTGTCAATTTCATCCGCACTAATTTTCATCGAGAGAAGTTGAACCAGCTGTTGGAGCGTCTGTGTGTTTTCTTCTAGGACTGTTGAACTCATCGCTTCATTTTCTGTGTAGTTGCGGTTATAGTTCCCGCCTGCCCTTGATCCACTTGGGTTTTCGTCTTGCTGCATTTTCCCGACTGGTGGTACACTTTTATTTTGCGTTATAATTCTGCTGCGCAATACTTTTACGGGCAGACTACTTGGAACAACCCCTTGTTCTCGGTATTTCTTTACATTCACTCGCTGTCTAGTTGTCTCGCTTCTTCTGCTGGCGGCTTCTGATACTTGCGGCCCAGAACTGTACTTCTGTCTCGCTTTATCTGCTTGCGGCTTCTGAGACATGCGGCACACAAATTTTTCTTTTCTTTTACGCTTGCAATACGCGACCGGTTGAGCCCCCAAATGTAAGATATTATTTAAGTATAGTTTTATTGATATTATTAAATCGCGATGCACAGGTAATCGTAAGAATAATTGGGCCTTTGGTATATATTTTATATCGGTTAATTTCTGCTGATTTCTACTTCTGCTGTTCCACGTTACGTCCGACTGCTTCGATGTTCTTCTTCCTTCTCCTGCTTCTCTGCTTATCTGCTTCTCTGCTTATCTGCTTCTCTGCTGTTTATCTGCTTCTCTGCTGTTTATCTGCTGTTGTATCTGTTCTGCTGTTACGGCTGTTCATCCACTGTTACTGCTGTTACCCTGCTGATGACCAATGCTCGTTCAGTGGGCCGACTTGCTCACTCCCTGTTACATGTATATATACCATGGCCTGCAGTATTGCAAAATAAACACTCAAGAGAAAGTGATTCAGTAGCTACAAACGAACTTCTAGTATTGTTCTGTACTTTTTTAATCTCTACCACCTAAATGCCAGGCGTATACATTGCCATAGCGTGCTCCCGATTCTCCAACTTCTGACATCTGTGCTCCAGAAAAGCGGTGAATTGCTGGCTTGTGGGTATGCTATCCAGCGATGACGTTTCCTCCCACTTGGCTTGCGTAGCGTTGTCCACCCTCTGCAGCAGGCTATGTATCAAAATACAGTCCGCAATCTGCTCCGTTGTTCCCATGCCCTGCAAGGCCCGAAGATTCGCATTCACGATATCCGACAAGGACCGGAGCTGGGACACAAAGGAAGCCTCAATGCGCGGAACACCCAGAATGTCCGTGACATGCGCCTGAAAAATTAAACGCTTGTTATTGAACCGTTTATCAAGGAGGTCTACCGCGATGGGATAGCTGGCGTGGGTGAAGTCCAGAGATGAAATAGTGTCTAGCGCTGGTCCCTTCAGGCAGGAACGCAGGTGCTGCAGCTTCTCCACATTTGACAACTCTGTATCCTTGTCTATTATGGAGGAAAACATGCTCCAAAACGAGGAATACTGAGCGTAGCCCCCACTGAACTCAGGTAGCTTTAACTCCGGCAGGCGGGGCCGACTTTGCACTACGACCGTAGTTGGTGCCTCTCCTACATGGTCCGTCCGCATTGTTGAATATGGTAGCATTGTGGGCTGCCGCTTATTCAACTCCCGCTTCATGCGAATTTCCAGCATGACCACGCACTCGTCAAACTCATCCCTCAAGAGACTGCCGATCTCATCGAGATCAATCCACTCCAGGGCATTATGGTGCTCGTTGAACGACGCTACAAGATCCGCTAGCAACTTTAGTCTCACGTTCAGCTCCTCCTCACTGAGCCCGCCAATCCTGTTACATGTATATATACCATGGCCTGCAGTATTGCAAAATAAACACTCAAGAGAAAGTGATTCAGTAGCTACAAACGAACTTCTAGTATTGTTCTGTACTTTTTTAATCTTTACCACCTGAATGCCAGGCGTATACATTGCCATAGCGTGCTCCCGATTCTCCAACTTCTGACATCTGTGCTCCAGAAAAGCGGTGAATTGCTGGCTTGTGGGTATGCTATCCAGCGATGACGTTTCCTCCCACTTGGCTTGCGTAGCGTTGTCCACCTTCTGCAGCAGGCTATGTATCAAAATACAGTCCGCAATCTGCTCCGTTGTTCCCATGCCCTGCAAGGCCCGAAGATTCGCATTCACGGTATCCGACAAGGACCGGAGCTGGGACACAAAGGAAGCCTCAATGCGCGGAACACCCAGAATGTCCGTGACATGCGCCTGAAAAATTAAACGCTTGTTATTGAACCGTTTATCAAGGAGGTCTACCGCGATGGGATAGCTGGCGTGGGTGAAGTCCAGAGATGAAATAGTGTCTAGCGCTGGTCCCTTCAGGCAGGAACGCAGGTGCTGCAGCTTCTCCACATTTGACAACTCTGTATCCTTGTCTATTATGGAGGAAAACATGCTCCAAAACGAGGAATACTGAGCGTAGCCCCCACTGAACTCAGGTAGCTTTAACTCCGGCAGGCGGGGCCGACTTTGCACTACGACCGTAGTTGGTGCCTCTCCTACATGGTCCGTCCGCATTGTTGAATATGGTAGTATTGTGGGCTGCCGCTTATTCAACTCCCGCTTCATGCGAATTTCCAGCATGACCACGCACTCGTCAAACTCATCCCTCAAGAGACTGCCGATCTCATCGAGATCAATCCACTCCAGGGCATTATGGTGCTCGTTGAACGACGCTACAAGATCCGCTAGCAACTTTAGTCTCACGTTCAGCTCCTCCTCACTGAGCCCGCCAATCCTCTCCTTGCCGACGGCCGCTTCGATTCTCCGTGCTGCCCCTACCATGGATTGCACCTTGCGCTTGTAAAACGAAGCTTCCGAATCGCTGAACAATGGGGAGGGGGGCAAGAGTGAGGGGTACGATTAGAAGCCATTGGGTATGTTTATGAAGCACTGGCTTTAAATTACTGACGCACGCAGAGGTTAATAGCCGGTGAATAACCTCGAACAGTTTTATAGGAACTGTACAGTAGATTGCAGCGTTCAAATGCACGGGATTACAGTTCTACAGACCAGCAGCAAAAATCACAGTTTGACACGAACTAAGCAGCTGCAGCTGACAAAACAATGGCATGCACACTTAGAGCACCGAAAACCGAAACGAAACAACAGCAAAACCGCAAAGCAGATGACGCGAGAACCGTTTCTGTTACTTGAGCACGAACAACGAACCGAAAAACCGTGGTTCAAAGCGAATTAAACAACCGACAAGTGTTATGTTTTTGATATAATCTATATATATATATATGTTTAGATCACGTCGGGGTCACCAAAATGTTGAGCTACTGAGCTTTTTCAGTAGCGTTGTTTTGCGAGGTTACTAAAAGACGATGATTATTCAGTAATATATATTAACAGTTTATTGTAGTGTAGTAGATTAGAAGGGATAGTTAGCTGGATTCAAGACGGGGTCAGATTGAAGACGCGGGGGTCGGTTCAAGACGGTGTCGGATTGAATAGCTCGATTCCAAGACGATGTGCAAGAAGTGATTGCAAGATCAAGACTAAAAGAGGGTAGGCGGACCGAATTGCCCGTACCCTAATGCAAGCGAGAGAGAGAACGAAAGAAGCGAAATAAGCTGGGGCTGCTGCTTAGCCGAGTACGAGCGATTGATAGACAGAGAGAGAGTGGTAGCGAAGGCGAAAGAAAGAAAGGTGCGTGATGAAGAAGCGAGAGAACACCTACATGCTGCGGTGCGGGAGCATGAATGTTTACATATGTTTGTAGGTAGATGACAATTAAATACAGTGGGCAGTGCAAACAACGAACAATAATAAGGATTTACTCTACTGCTGCACCACTGTCTAGAATCTATGTATTTAAGTCCACTATTTGGCTGCATAACCAAACAGATGCAACGGAAGATTCTTTACCAATTCCGGAATAACGTAGGCTGCCGCGTTTAATTGTACACCTGGCTTAGTCGGACAGCGAATGGAAAACTGACAGCGTTTATTGGACTGAGCGGATACTGTCTCATTGAGGCTTGACACCTGTGTCTGGATACGTTGGAATGGCAATTGAATCGTGTTGAAAAGGACTCGGAGCCCGAGTCAATCAGAGCGCGGGCGCGGAAATGTGTCCCCAGGTGACAAATACTAATAATTGCCGTACTCGGCCTCGACGTCCGTCCACATGCTGAGGATTTGGACTCGGTGGACCTCGGACAGAGAGGCGGATGGGGCGGCGATGATGCGCTCTGCCAGGTGTGAGTGTCGGCTAATAGCGGCGACCAATTTGGTCCGAGCGACAGAGGTGGCGGACTGAGCCATTGTAGTGCAGTGGCGAGAGCTGATGGGGCTACTGACGAACGAGCCTGACGGATCTTGTTTGGTCACAGTCGGAACCTTAAGGGTGACGGGAGACGGAAATAAAACCGATTTGGTCCTTGCCGGGCTACTACTGGCTGCTCTCGGAGTGAGGGGTGCCTTGACTTTGTGTGTCGGAGTAGTTCCGGAGGCGGAAGAGGTGCGTAAAAGGCTGGAAGAGGTGACAGGCAAAAGCTTCTTGCCGTCCGGAGGGCCTGTTGGCATATTACGGACTCAACCATGCAACGACGAAAACTTCGGTTTTGGAAGTCTGTGAGGGACAGAGTAGAATTGTCTCGGAAAACCGTCAGGAACCCAAGATTCGTTCGGAAATATAGCCCAATTATGGACGGCCGGCAGAAAAAAGGCCTCGAGCTAGCTGGAATGCAATAATTCGATCGACTCGGATTGCTTGAGATAACCTGAAGGTGAGAGATCCCAAACAATGAGTGATCGTATATTGAGCAGAGCTGAGGAGGGGAACGGTCACACTGGTTGTGGCAATATTTTATAAATATTGTTAGTGCGCTGCTCCTCCGGTTACCTCTTGACGCAATCGTGCGCAGAACCGGGTTATCGGCGGATGGAAGGCGGACGGAAGTGACACGGACACCACACAAATAAACAATGATTTTTTTCTCAAAATTTATTTTTTTTGCTTGTAGAAAAAATTTCGGAAATTGTCAGACTTGGATTTATGGATTTAATTATTGATCTACCTGATCAATTAATTAATTTATTTATTTGTCCTCTTCGGATGGACGCAAGGAAATGCTGCCGATAGTTTTTGGATGGGGGCCACCTCTAATGCACGGAACAAAAACAACCACGAAAACCACAATTTGCAAATAATTACTAGGATGCGCCGTGCCTTGGTCGCGAGTAATTTTTCGGCAACTGGAGAGTGTTGGACGTGGTGTAGCGGTAGGGAAAAGTGGCTAGAGGGCATGAATTGCACTTAATCGCGGATTTTATTTTAAATCGGGCACTTGCGCGGAATGGTGTAATGCGGTATTTAAATCCGGTGTGTGGTATTTTGTTGTTTGGGCTTGATGTATGTACATATGTATATATAGTTGGGAGCCAACTATGGAACTAAATGTATAACTATTTAATTTATTGGTTTATTTATTATTGCTGGAATGTATATATGTTTTTTTTTGTTTATTCTTTATTACTCATATATTTACAGCTAGCTTACTATATTATATTACTATATATGCTAAATAAGGTTAGTCTTGGAGAATCGTAGAAAGTTCCGTGTCCCTGCGGGACGGCCGCGAAGCATTGCTTCGCAGGGACGATGGTACCTCCTATGTCTCCCTTCTAAGACGCTCGCATCTGCGAAGTTCCTTCATCGAGACGGCGGCGAAATGGTTCACTGCCGCCCATATCGGTTCGTCCGTGATCATGGCTTCCACAAGATTTGTGGAAGACAATTGCCTACCAGCGGCTCTCCACATTTCGCTCCTGATGCTCTCGAACCGCCCACATACAAAGGGAATGTGCTCAGCATCCTCCGTAGCACCGCCGCACCACCTACAGTGTGGTGAGCCATCGTGGCCAAACCTGCAGAGGTACTGGTTGAAGCAGCCGTGTCCACTAAGAAGCTGCGTGGTGTAGAAGTTCACAGCCCCATGCCTCCTCCTGATCCAGGTTCCCACATCTGGGATAAGACGGTGAGTCCACCGGCCGTTTGTTCTCGTGTCCCAGCGAGTCTGCCACGCTCTGAGGCTCTCCTCTCTAGCCTGCCTATGCGCCTCCTTCCGTTCAACGCCTTCACGGGTGGCTTGTGCGATGCATTTCTCCTCCATTACTGCCAGATCGATTGGAAGTAATCCCGCTATGACTAGCGCCGCGTCATCCGATACTGTCCTGAATCCACTGCATATTCGCAGCGCACAGAGACGGTGCACTGACTTTACGCCCCTGGCGTAGCTGGCGACGTTGATGCCGTCCGCCCATACTGCTGCCGCGCATTTCTGAGCGCACAACGCTGGTCAGCAGGATCCTTCTCCTGCTTCGGGCCGCGGGTGTTCGAAAGCATCCGGAAAAGGGCACGGCTCGTATTTGCCGCTTTCTCCTGAACATATTTCAGATGCTCCCGGAAACAAAGCCTGGTGGCGATCATCACGCCTAGGTAGCGGATGGCTCGCTTCGACGCTATTACCTGGTCTCCTATTCGGACGTGCGCTGTCTCCACAGTTGATCGAGTGCTGACCAGCACTGCCTCCGTTTTTTGCGCCGCTAGCTCCAGCCCCGCAGACAGGAGCCAGTCTGCTATCGTTTTTATGGCCTCGTTGCATGCTTGTTCTGCCAGCCGCCGTGTCGTAATTCAGCAATCTTCCGTCGAAGTAGCTACCTACGATCGCCCGCAGATATGGGGGGATGCCCATCTGGCTCAATGAGTTGGCTATGCTGTCCCAGTTCACGGAGTTGAATGCATTCTTAACGTCCAGGGTGACGATTAAGCAGTACTCTTTCGTTCCGCCCTTCCAACGCGTTCCCTCTGCCGCTTCGGCTGCTATCTGGACAACTCTGCCGATGGCATCCACTGTCGAGCTGCCTTTTCGGAAGCCAAACTGATTGGCAGATAGCCCTCCGGCTTCATCCACGGCCCTCTCCATCCGTGTGCATATTATTTGCTCCATCGTCTTCCCTAATGCGTCGATTAGGCAAATCGGGCGAAACGAAGAGGGGTCCTCTGGCGGCTTGCCCGGTTTTGGAATGAGCACTAGGTGCCGTGTCTTACATTGAGCTAGAAATAGTCCTTCTTGTAAACGCCGTCGCAAACTCGTGTGGCTTGTACGAGACCGCCAATTTGACTGCCCTGTTGGGAACCCCATCGGGACCAGGGGCCTTATTTGGCTTCAACCTGCGGGCCGCTGCGATAGCCTCATCTGCAGTTACCGGTTCCACCTCGTGTGGCGGCTGCTGCGCTTCGTCAATTTGGGGGAGGGGCATCCTCAGTGGAAACAACGCCTCCACGATGGCTATAAGTTGGTTTGGGTCAGAGGGAGCTACTGCGTTGTGATTGTGCAGCCTCTTCATAACCATCTTATAGGCTCTTCTCCAAGGGTCTTGCTCTGCTGAGTCGCAGAGTTGCAGGAAACACTCCCGTTTGCTCATCTTAATGGAGGTCTACAGCACCAATAAGCCATGTGAAGACTCGGCCAGTCGCTGTCGTTCCTTCTGCGGACCCTCTGGTAACTCCTTCTGGCTGACAGGCAGGTGCGCCTGGCCTCCGCGATCTCCTCGTTCCACCAGTATGTCGGCGATTGGGTGCCCCTGAACGGCTTTCTCCGGCTCATGCTGTCTTCGCATGCGAGTCGAAGCTGGGCCGATCTGCTGCGCTGATCCTCCGACTATCAGGTCACTCATCGACTCCAGGAATCGTGGGACCTGCATGCTTTCGAGCTTGTATGCCGTCCTCTGTGCTATGTGATTCAGGGTTCGTGCATTTCCTCCGCCCACTGAGAATAGTAGCGCCTCGTGATCGGTGGCCGTATAGTGGCTGCCTATTCTCCAGTTTGCCCGTGGTGAAAGGGAGCTCGTCACGAAGGTGCTTCCCCCACTTTCTCTGGCGTTGCTGACGCTATTCATTCTCTTTCTCGCTAGCACACACTCTGCCATGTGCAAAGCACGAGCGCCCCCTCGTGGAGGAGATGTAGAATCTAAATAGTAGATGTGAAATAAACATTATAGATGTATAATCTAAAATTTAAAAATTTCTATTTAAATTTCCATCATAAGCTCACAAATTTTTGTACTGACTGAGTACGGGTATAAAAGTAAAGTCGCGACTAGAAGCGACTCACACGGTTTCTTCTGGATTTTTTATAATGCCTACAGCACCTTGACCAAAGCTATTTGTTTCGGTATGAGCACTAAAACTGCGTATTGTAAACGAATATAAATAACTCCCATTACTCACATCAGTAGCATCTGATTTCTGTCCAAGTTTTTGGGTGGTGGGTCACAACTAGTACCTGGTCCACGACAGGGCCCTCTCCCCTACTTTTTGTTTTTTGTCTTTATAACCGTACTCAAAAAGAGTTGATGTGTATAACGCAGACAAGGAAAATTTTCCGACCCCATAAAGTATGAATATTCTTGATCAGGATCAATAGCCGAGTCGATAGAGCCATGTCTTTTCTGTCCGTCCGTCTGTCCGTCCCGATGAGCGCCTAGATCTCAGAGACTATAAAAGCTAGAGCAACAAAATTTTGTTTTCAGACTCATGTGATATCACACTGTTACAAGTGTATTTCAAAATTTCGCCTCGCCCTCTTCCGCCCTCACAAAAGACGAAAATCTGTGGCAGCCACAATTTTGAAGATACGAAAAACTAAAAACGCAGTATCGTAGAGAATGACCATATCTATCAGATTGACGAATCTGAATTAGATCATTATTATAGCCAGAATAAAGATTTTAATTTTCAGTTGCTTCCCCCACCTCCTCTGTCGCTGCTGACGCTATTCATTCTCTTTCTCGCTCGCACACACTCTGCCCTGTGCAATGCGCGAGCAACCCCTAGCGGAGGAGATGTAGAATCTAAATGGTAGATGTAGAATATCTGTTCTACATGTATAATCTACACTTTAGATGTAGATGTAGTTACCAGATGTAGCAAAAAAATGTAAAATGTAAAATTAAAAATTTTTTTTTAATTTCAATCATAAGCTCATAAATTTATATACTGACTGATTACAGGTATAAAAGTAGAGTTACGACTAGAAGCGACTCACGTTCCTTCTCGTTTATATTTGAAATTGTTATATTCAGGCAGACTCCGGTTTTTACATTCACTTTGCGTTTTAAGTTTCAGCAAAAAGTATGACTTTTCATTTTGTGAGATCCTATTTCAGGCTGGGATATGCTTCAGTCCTGTCCAGGGTCCGTTTACAAGAAATTTGTATTTGCTAGGGACTTTAAAGTTCTTGACTCGCCTTTGAATTGAGAGAGTAAGGTAGACTTGGAGAATCCTCGTCTTTTTACTATCAAGAATGACTGCCGTTTTTGGGTTTTCAGTTTTGTATTATTTAATTCACTTTTATTCGGGTTTTGTTTACGTTTGTCTGTAGTAACGGTAAGCGTTGGCTGGTGGACTGCCGAGTGGGGTATCTCAGCTGGTGAATTGGTCTCTGGGTTTCTGGCTGATGAACTGCCCCTTCTTCGGCCGAGCTTGCCCTTTTTAAGCAGCAGCCGATCGGGAAGGCCACACCGTGCTCTCCCACGGGGTGTCTGGTGACCAGGAAGAGTTTCTGCTGACGTGCTGACTTATTATTATTGGGGCAATATTTGCCTGCTTAATTGCTAACAATGCTCAGTAAGATATGCTTATTGGTAAACAATGTTATTTCTTATTTATGTCAGCGGTCACTGTCCCGGCTGATTACGAAATATCGTAAGCGAGGGACAGACCGAGAATCGGCGCGTGGACATAAATGTGTCGAGAGCGTTGGTTTTGGCTCGAATTACAATGTTGGAGGGGGGAAGCTACAATTTTAGGTGGCATGATTTTATTGCGAAATAATGCAATGATATTTCTTTTTGGTCAAGCTAGTGCTGTCCCTTCCTGTTGCGAAATAGTGCAAGAGGTAGGGAGACGTAGCTGATCGAGCATATATCATTGCGACTTAACGCAGTGGCTGGCGGAGCTAGACTTGTTCTTAATTATAAGCGCTGATTGCGCGGCACGTGGGGAGTGCATTGTTTTAGTAAGGGGTAAGTTTTTGGCTCTTAGATTGAAAGCGCTGATGGCGCGGCACGTGGAGAGTGCATTGGGCTTGTGGAAGGGGAAATATTGTTCTTAAGTTCTAAGCGCTGATCGCGCTGCACGTGGTGCGTGTTTTGGGCTTGTGGAAAGGGCGTGGTGTCTGTGGCCGAAGCCATGGTTCGTTACAATTTCGAGACGCTCTGGAATCCACTTTGAGTCCTTGAGGACCTTGAGTCGCCGCGGACGACTTCGGGCGGACTGGACGCTGGGAGGACCCCGTGTTTGGGCGTCTTGCGGGAGCCCGTTATCGGCGATCGGCTCGGGCCACCGGAGCTGAAGCCGGAGCTGGCGATTCCGAGCGGGCTGGACGCTGGGATGGTCGCATGTGGAGCAGCGTGTGGTGGTTCTTGTGGCACACCTGGCACCGGCCACCACTTCGGCAGTCCTTTCCGGAGTGCTGATGAGCCAGGCAGTTCCGGCAGTATTTGTTGACGAGCACGGCTCGGAGCCAGTCCCGTAGTGGATGGTTTCCGGGGCAGACTCGGCAGCGGTACGAAGTTTGTACTCGGGAGCGTCTGCTTCCTGAGGTGTAGTTGTCACGGGGTTGTGGAGCCATCTCGATCTGGATGCAAAGAAACTGGTTGGAACAAACGAGGACGTTTTGGAGGCGAAAAGAACGTGGATGGAATAGAAGACAATGAGGCAGTATGGAACGGGCTAGGCACAGGAACGCCTCCCGTTATTGTTGTCCAGGACGAGAGAGTTCCCCCGGAAGGAGAACGACTTTTGCGACCGGACGTTTGATCACACCGCGGGCAGTAAGGATATCTGCCAGTCGGACCCTGTTGTCGGCGCCGGGATACACGGACTGTACTCTTCCGAGTCGCCAGTCGTTAGAGGGCAGGTTATCTTCCTTCACGACAACCATATCGCCGATCTGGAGATTTGGCATGTCCGTCTGCCACTTGTTGCGCTTGTGAAGTTCCTTGAGGTACTCATCTTTCCACCTCTGGCAGAATTGCTGGTTGAAGGCCTTCAAATGCTGCCGATTAATGATTGACTGGAGGTTCTACTTTATTTCGGGCTCTGCGGTCGCCATTAAAGGTCCTCCGAGAAGGAAGTGCCCTGGAGTGAGGAACTTCGTCGGACTTTCGGACATAGGTGAGAGTGGCCTGGAATTGAGGCAAGCTTCGATCTTAGCGAGAAGCGTCGAGAGCTCCTCGAAGGTATATTTCCGGGTGGACGTGGCTTTGTAGAAGAGCGTCTTAAAACTCTTTACGCCGGTTTCCCACAGGCCGCCCATATGTGGAGCTCCTGGCGGGATGAAACGCCATGCAACCCGTTAATGGCTATATGCCTCCGTCACCGAATCCTGGATCGCCGCTAGAAAGTCCCGAGACAGTACAGTTGCTGCTCCCACGCAAGTCTTCCCATTGTCGGAATGGATACGCTGCGGACAACCTCGTCTAGCGACGAAGCGAACGAAAGCTGCTAGAAACTTCTCGGTGGTCAGGTCGGAAGTGGCCTCCAAGTGAATGGCCTTCGTGGAAAAACATAAAAATACGCACACACAACCCTTGGCGATCAGGCACGTTCTCCCGGTATAGTTCCTTATGTCGAAAGGACCGGCATAGTCAATACCGGTATGTGTGAAAGGTCTGGAGAAAGAAGTTCGGTCTCTGTCGGCAGATCACCCATCAGTTGGGTCTGTAGCTTCTTCTTGTGGATGATGCAGACTTTGCAGAAGTTCACCACGCCCTTCATCAGGTTCCGGATTCTCGGAATCCAATATTTGCAGCGAATGAGGCGCGTCATCAGTTGACTGCCACCATGGAGAGTGATTCTGTGCGTGAATTGAGCGAGCAGGCGAGAAAGGCGGAAACGATAGGACAGGATGATTGGATGGCGCTCGTCATACTTCAGATCTTGTGAAGCTGTGACCCGGCCACAGGCTTTCATGATCCCATGTCGTTCTGGAAAGTGGTTCCGATTCAAAATAGAGCTTGAACTTGGCACGGGACGTTTACCATTCAGGCAGTGAAATTCTTGGGGGTCTGGAGGTACGGGCACTGAGCCTCTAGGATAAGAGTTCGCTCCGCTTCGATAATTTCCCCACTAGTGAGGTGGTCCCTGCGTGCGGGTGTTACCTTCCGGCAACACTGAATAAAACGTAGAACATACGCCCGCACTAGAAGAGCCTTCTCAAGCTGGGAGCATCGGCGGCTTGGTCTGGCCATTGATCACGTGGAAATTGCAACCAAGGTGGTCCATGATACCAGAGTTGGCTAATCACCAGATCTGGTAAAGCTACGCCTCGACTGGCTAAATCAGCAGGGTTTTGTTCGGAACGAACATGAGCCCAATCCTTTGTCCCTCGATTAGCCACAAAGGTATTCCAGTGGCAAGCGGGCTTGCTCAACCAGGCCAGTATCGTAGTAGAATCGGTCCAGAAGTAACATTGATGAGTTTTCGTCGGCATGCTTGGCAGGATAGCCGTCGCCATTTCGGAAATGAGCACTGCACCACATAGTTCTAGTCGAGGAAGCGAAACGGTTTTCACGGGAGCGACTCGTGTTTTCGCCGACAGGAGATGCACCGTGATATGCTAGTCACACTCGACGCGCACGTAGATCGCTGCACCATACGCCTTTTCGGAAGCATCGCAGAAACCGTGATGTTCGACCTTTACTGATGGCTGGTAACAAACCCATCTTGGAATCTTGATTTCGGGGAGTGAAGCGTAACTTTGCAGAAAGTCTAGCCAGCGTTAGTACAACGAACTTGGAAGCTGTTCGTCCCATCCCAACTCTTGCAACCAGATATCCTGCATGAAAATCTTGGACTGGACGATGAATGGGGCTAGCCACCCCGCGGGGTCAAACAGATTTGCTATTTGGGAAAGAACTTCGCGCTTGGTGTAGGATAACTCAAGCGTGAACACGGGAGGAACAGAGAAGAACTGGTCTGATGTCGCCTTCCAGCGAATTCCGAGGGTCTTTGCCGTGCTCTCGGCATCGATTTCCAGAAAATCGGTGTGCAGGAGGTGGTCACTCGGAAGGTCGTCCAAAATCCCCTTTTGGTTGGACGTCCATTTGCGCAGGGGAAAACCTGCGGAGCTGAGGACGAACCGCAGTTCGTGGTTAGCCAGCTTGGCCTCCTTGATTGAGTCTGCCCCGGCTAGGACGTCGTCAACGTACATGAAATTCTGCACAATGTGACTTGCCCTTGGAAATCGCGACTGGATGTCGTCGGAAAGCTGTTGCAGTACCCGGATGGCTAAAAACGGAGCGCAATTGACTCCAAAGTTCACGGTTTTCAGCTCATAATCTCACCTTCCTGGGTGAGGAGGGTGCTTTCGCAATAGGAGTCTGACTCTCCTACCTTGATAGGTAGATCCTCCACCTCCCAAAACTTTGTGAGAAGTTTGTCCAATGGAGCGTCGCGGACGTGGGAAGTTCGGGTGGAGAAAGATGCAATCTGGTCTGGAACAGCACTTGGCACTGGACCGGTAAGCACCCACCCAAAGATGGTTTCCTATCCGAGGAGGGAACCACAGATTTCGGTCTGTGAGCCGCTTAATAGTATGGACGGAAGGATGTCGGCTCCGATCAGAACGTCTATCTGTGAGCTCTTGTAAAATGTAGTGTCTGCTAAAGGCAGGTTCGGCAAGTCTCGCAGAGCGCTCTGCGGGATCGGATATGAAGGGAGATCGCCAGCTATGTCTGGCAGTACAAAGGCCGTGGCATTTGATTGTACGCTCGGCGTTTTCAGGG
The DNA here is from genome assembly GCA_035043285.1 of Drosophila subsilvestris. NCBI lineage: Eukaryota > Metazoa > Arthropoda > Insecta > Diptera > Drosophilidae > Drosophila > Drosophila subsilvestris. The sequence goes on along the minus strand of JAWNNB010001951.1, from coordinate 10,418 downwards.
AGCGAATGGAAAAATCAACGAGCTTCTTGGATTGAGCAGCTACAGTCTGATTAAGGCCTGAAACCAGGGCCTGAATAAGGCGGAATGGCAATTGGATGATATTGAAGAGACGTTCCGTAATGAACGTTGCCTCGGAGTCGATTAGAGCGCGGGCGCTAAATTTGTCAACCGGTGGCAAAAGTTTATTATTGCAGTGCCGAAGCACCGCTCTTGTTCCCGAGGCAAATTAGTTCTGAACGTTGGGCGGAGCGACGGAGGAAGCGGGATCTTCCGCTGTTGTGGAAGTCAGTTCGCTGGGAGCTGGAAGACCCCGATGCAGAAGCGTGTGGTTGCGGGCTCCACAAGTGAAGCAACTGTGGGCACTTTGGCATTCCCGGAGCTGGTGACCTCTAGCGAAACAGTTCAAGCACAGCTGACTCTTTTTAACGCAGCTGGCCCGCGCATCCACGGTCATTTGTAAGAAGTGCGGACACAGTCGGATGGGATGGTTCTCTCTGGAACAGAGATCCCACGTTCTTCTCTTCGGGCTCACTTGTGTCTGGAAGGAGTGAAACTTTCTTGGCCTAGGACTACCTTGAGACCGGAACGGATTGGAGTTGCTTCCGGAGGGCTGCTGATTCTGATTACCTTTGGACGATGATGGGCTCGGACTGACTTTGGAAGTGGACGGGTCGCTCTCCATGGCCTCTAGCGTCAAATAGCGCTGGGTGAGGAAGGCGTCGATTTCCGTTCATGGAGGCACCTCTGTGACGGACGCTTCCCACAAAGAACGGGTCAACTTCGGCAACTTGGAGGCACAAATAGTAACGAGGAGACTATCCCAGTTGTCGGTGCCTGGTCCCAGGCAAAAGCTTGTTGCCGTCCGGAGGGCCTGTTGGCATATTACGGAATCAACCACGCAACGACGAAAAAATCGGTTTTGAAAGTCTGTGAGGGACAGAAGACTGGTCTGAGTAGGATTGTCTCGGAAAACCGTCAGGAACAAAAGATTCTTTCGGAAATATAACCCAATTACGGACGACTGGCAGAAAAAAGGGCTGTTAGCTAGCTCGAATGCAATAATTAGATCGACTCCTATTGCTTCAGATCACCTGAAGATGAGAGATCCCAAACAATGAGTGACCTGATATTGAGACGAGCTGAGGAGAGGAACGGTCACACTGGTTGTGGCAATATTTGTAAATATTGTTAGTGCGGTGCTCCTCAGCTTACCCCTTTGACGCAATCGTGCGCATAACCGGGTTATTGGCGGATGGAAGCCGATATCATGGGCTGGAATGTGCGTACATACATATGCGTGGAATGCGCTCTTGTTAATAAATTTTTTTTTAATTTGTCCGCGAGTAATGGACAGACTTAAGGAACTGCAGAACTACCGTAGCACTGGTAGTTGGAGGTGCAGGAACGGAGAACGGCCGGAATCGCCGATAATATGGCGGCGTCGAAATAGAAGGGAACACAGACACTGGATAGCACTGTAGATATATGTATAAATTATGTTTTAGTGGGCTAATGCGGCGGCGGCGTGCGGCTGCAGCAGGGAGTATCTCGCGGGGCGAGATGGTGGTGGCAGCGACGTCTGTACGGGCCGCCCCTGGTTATATCTTAGCGTGTGTTGCGTCGGCGGTGTGCGGCGGCAACTGGAAGCTCTCGCGGGGCGAGGGCTGTGTTGGTAGCGACGTTTAGGTGCCCGACCTTTGTTGGGAATGTTTTATGTTCCTTTACAGCGCTGGCCTCTCAGGCTCAGCGAGTACAAATAATTTAACGACCGAGTCGGAGTTTACAGGAGAACAACCGTTCTTTTATTAATCCAATTCTAAACTAACTTAGCTACCAGATCCCCGACTCGCGAACCATTCGTACAAGAATGGAATTCGCTGACCACAGCACATCCGCCATAATCAGGCGACGGCTGTTGGCCAATGGAGTGAGGGACGGCCCACAACAGCGTCAGTGCTGTGTCAGCTTTCTGCACTGAGCGCTGCATGATGTTCATGTGTGGGGTGGCGCAGGATGGTAAAGTTAAGGTGGTGCGATATGCAATATGTGTAATATGTTATGTGTAATATGTGTAGAATGTGTAATATGTGTTAACTACTCCCCCTTGGGTGATCCCTGTCCTCGGGGATGCCGATCTCCCTGTAATGGTGTAGAAGTATCAAGCCACAAAGCGCGAAACTGACGGCTGCTCCTGCCGCGAACCAGATCTTGGGTGATCCGCTGGATGTCACATCATTCCTTAGATCTTCTATAACTTGAATGTTGTGTTCGTTCATCCGTCGCAGGAGTGGTAGGCTGAGGACTTCGTCGTGCCCTATTATGGTGAGTAGGGGGGAAGCCGCGGTGCCTGGTACCTTGCTCACGGCTCCGTTGAGGTTCACGTACGTGGTGTCGTTTATTGTGGCCTCGCTCTCGAATGTAACGAGATTAGCCCCTCTTGTTGTTACTGGAGGTCCGTTGTCCACGCTGACCCTTGCCGGCTGCCCGTTGATGATGATTATGCCATCGTCCACCAGTGTGACGGGCTCCAGGTGGCTCGGTTGCGTGCGGCATGAGGCTGCGCCTCCGGCGTGTATCTCGCGGGCGCAAGTGCTGTGTGCGGCCTGCTTGCAGAATGTCGCGAAGTTGGTGACGTCGCATTCGGTTACCGCCAGGATCCCCTCTTCGCATTCTGCTACAACGTCGTCTTGTAGTTGTAGCACGGTGTTGTTGCGCGCCACGGGAAAAATTAGGATTTTCTTACATCTACTTTTAATCCTAGGATACTCAACTAAGACATGGATAACAATATTGGATTGAAAAATTTTAATTCTAGATACATCCATAAGACTAACTATGGGGACCTCCGTGAGCTGTTCGTTAAAGATAGATTTTAGGTCGTTATGGTTGAATATGATAGGGTTTATTATGTTTGACTTGGCAAGTGTGATAGTCAGCATCAAGTTCTGGATTTCTGAGATAAGCATTCTATTTCTTGCTAGTAATGTTTCATATAGGTGAGCGGTGTCTACCAGGTCACCTTGTTTTTCTTTCAATATTTTATTAACCGTGTCGGTGAGCAAATTGATTTGTCTTTGTGCTTCTGTGTTGATCACTGCCTATCTATTGTTTGACTCTATAAGTCGAGCTTCTGTTAGTTTGATTCTTTCGAGGTCTGATGCATCAGGGGTACCCGCAACAACTTTGAGTGCTGTTCCCAAGAAGTCTAGGCTTCTTGCCATTCTATGGTGTATCATTAGGGCGGACAATATGTTCTTTGCGTGTTCTATATCTACTTCTAATAGCTTTCGCATATGTGATTGGGGAAATAGCTCGGACATTTTTGCAGTATCGTCTATGATGTTCCCTAACTCGGTTAGGTTTGTCGAGTGCCTCACCCAGTTTCTTTGTTCCCACACCAATACATCTCCGTCCCGTACAGGGATATAGTTCGCCTGGGAAAAGTCGGTAATCCGCGCATTTGTTGTGGTAAGGAGTACGAGGAGTATTTCGGCCAACCTGTGGGAGTGATAACTAGATTTGTAGTAATTGTTGTTTAGATTATCTCAAATTGTCCTTATGGACCACCCTCCCTCTAATGAGGACAGATGTTCCCAGATCTGCCTGCACCCGTTCTTCAGTGTACAACGGGGTTAGCTTGTTTCCTAACCTTCTGTTATTCTTTGGGTATACTTTTTCGCCCACTTCGAATACTCTGTTTTGTCTACCTGGGTTAATCCTGCCGAGGTTGTCCTTTTGTGCCTTGTCGATTTTGGCTTTAATTGCCAACTTAAGATCTTCGTTGTTGGTATGAACTGCTTCAACCGGCCTCTCGTCTATGACCGAATGCAACGTTTTGTTGTATTCTACCGTGGCACGCATGATTAGTTCGATTGTATCGTCGATTTTTTTGTCGATCTTCATGCATCTTGCGATCTCTGCCAAGGTACTGTGAAACCTCTCTACCTGCCCGTTGGAGCTACTATGAAGAGGAGGTGCGTTAACTACATCCACTCCGTATTGGCTTTTTAACAGAGACGTAATTGTCGCGGAACTGAAGGCGGCTTCGTTGTCGCAATATATGGTCTTGGTATTCGGGTAGAAGTTCATCAATAGCAAGATGGGGGCGCGTACTTCTACTATTGCCCTAGAAGCTAGGGGCTGCACAATGGCAAATTTTGAGAATTTGTCAATGCAGGTCAAGAAGAGTTTTTTGTCTGTAGAGAAAATGTCGATGTGAATTGCATTCACGACGTTCGGATTGATCACCTCTTTTACTGATTCGATCAGGGAGTCTCTGTCATTAATATGGATTATGTGGCGGGTTTTTCCGCCGAAGATAATGAGGTTCCGCCGTAGCGACTGGCTTGCTTCTTCCAGAATTATTTGGTTTCTGAAACAATTTAGAGGCTTAGTGGTCTCCACTGTGTAGGTCAGTGAGAGCTCGCTGTGCATAGTGGCCGCGTCTGACTGTGGCTCGTCCTGTAAGTTATTAATGTTTTGTCGGGACAAGGCGTCGGCGACATAGTTTTCCTTCCCTGGTTTATAGAAAATTTTAGCGTTGTGCTCCTCTATAAAGGCTTTCCACCGTTTAATTTTCGCGTTTGTGTTTTTTCAGACACGGCGAAGGTCAGGGGCTGGTGATCGGTGAAAATTCGTATCTCCTTAGTTCCGTATAAGTAATCTTGTAGTTTCCCTATGGCCCAAACGATGGCTAGTAGTTCCCTCTCATTTGTGGCGTAGTTCAGCTCGCAATCTTTAAGTGTGCGCGACACCATTGTTATTGGTCTGCCAATTTGAAAGCACTGCTCGATACGCTTGCTGAGGCATCGGTGGCTATGAAGGGCAGCTTAAAGTCTGGGTACGTTAGTACGACATCCTCTGATGCCAGTATGTTTCGCAGGCGGTCGAAAGCGTCGCGTTGCGTTTCGTCGAACTGAACCGAAACTTTCTTTGACATGTGCTTGCTGACCGTGCCATTTTCTCCTTTGAGTATGGCGGTTAGGGGTCTTGCTATTGCCGCGAAGTCTTTGACAAAGCTCCTATAGTAGCTTGCTAACCCGAGGAATGACCTGAGGCTGAACAGCGTTTTTGGTTCAGCGTATTCCTTTATCGCCCTCACCTTCTCTGGGTCTGTCTTGGCTCCGCCCCTGGTTACTATGAAGACTAAGAATTCGACACTTTCTCTGAAGAACTTTGTCTTTTCCGGGGCCACCCTCATGTTAGCTTCGCACAGGCATTTCAGTACCGTGTCGATGTGTCTGACATGGTCTTTTTCGTTTTCGGAAAAAATTATTACATCGTCTACATAGACGTAACATGTTTTCCCAATCTGTTCACGTAGAACGTCGTCGATTGCCCTTTGGAAAATGCTTCCCGCATTTTTAAGTCCGAAAGGCAAGCGACAGAATTCGTATTTTCCTCCGTTTATTGAAAACGAAGTTTTTTCCCGGTCTTTTTCCGCCAGATATATTTGGCGGTACCCTGATTTCAGATCTAGGGTGGTAAAAAACCTTGCCTTTCCCAAATTTGCTAAAATCATGGGTATGCTAGGCATAGGGTATCGGTCGGCGATAGTTCGCTCGTTCAGTTTCCTGAAGTCGATTACCAGCCGTTTTTTCCTGTTGCCGTCTGAGTCGGACTTTTTCTTGTCTACGACCCAAATCGGACTGTTATACGGCGACCTAGATGGCCTGATTATCCCGTCTTTCAGTAGTTCTTTGACTTCTTTGTTCACGAAGTCTGCTGCCCCCATGGGATAGGGGTATAATTTAGAGTAGACTGGTTCGTTACTATCGGTTCGAATGGTGGCGATAACTGAGGTGTTAAAGGGAAGCGCCTCGTTAGAGGTCGAAAAAACTCTAATTCTCTTCAGTATCATTTTCTTAAATTCGGCTTTTACCGCGTTTGGGACCGTTAGGTCGTCGACTTGGGTGATATTTACACTGTCGCATTTGTGGAACTGAAGCTGTTCCGTTACGTTTCCGTACTTGATTGTTTTGTCACGCAGGTTTAATGTCGCTCCCGCTCGCGTTAGCGAATCGGAACCTATAATGGCATCAAACGTGTCTAGTGTGTTTAACAAAAAAAATGGGGCTTTTAGCCCGAAAATGCACATTATGCACTTATCTTTTACTTCACTGGAGCCATGTATTGAGCTCACTGTGAAAGGGGAGTCGGCAGCAGTTACGTTCTTCAGCTCCTTTATGGGCTTCACGTAATTTCTTGCCGCTCCGGTGTCGATTAGAATTTTTAGTGTTTTGCCTGCCAATTGTCGCTCGACGAACGGCAATTGGGAGCGCTGTCTAAAAAATTAAGCAAGTCGTTGCCGGTCGGGTCGTTTTCCTCGTCGATCTCGGCGACTGCGGCTTCGGCTGTATTCGAGTACTCTTGTTCTTCTTGGTTATAGGCCTGCTGCACTATGTTATTTACCTGTTGGCGTCTCTGCCCCGATTGACGTTGAGACGAATTCTGCCTTTTGTAATTATTGTTACTTTGAGGCTTTCCCCAGTTTGTGTCCTGCCTAAATCTTGATAATGAAGGGTCTACCTCCATAGGCTGCACCTTATTCTGGTCGATAGTTTCTGTATCCCCGCGCTTTGGCCAGAGGTTGTCCTCTGGCGGCTTGCCTTGGCCTTGCTTGGGAACGAAGTGTGGATTTTTATCCTCACTTTTCCATTGCTTGCCTTGAATTTTGTTGTGGCGTTTGTTGCCCTCGTAACTAATAGATTTGTCCTCTATCGCTTTTGCGTAGGACGCAAATGCACTTCTTTCGATGCTGTTCTCGGCTTCCCGAGCCAGCGCTAGCGCGGACGGGAGGTCTTTGGGCTGTGCTGGCAGCACCAGTGACTTGAGTGGCCGTTTAAGCCCCGCGATAAACGCGTGGAGGGCGTCGTCCCTAACCTCCTTATTAAGGAAGGTTGCCGTGTCCGCATTATGCGACATAACTATTTTATTCGTGACGAGCGTGAGTTTCCTCTCGACTTCGTCATAGTATGCCATCAGGTCGGCATCCCCTTGTCGAACCATTTCCAGGTTCTGACGAAGTACGCGTAGGGACGTTTTGTCCGCGTACGTGCAATCTAGCCTGGCCAGAATTGCATCAAAATTTAGCACGGTATTGTGCGACGTGAGTAGCGCTCGCGCGGTACCGCAAATTTTATTTTTCAGAATGGCCACAGCCTCGTAGTATGCCTGGCTGCCTACATAAATTTTGAAGACTTCATATGCATCTACGGCAGATTGCCTCCACGACACATATTCTTCGTGGTTACCGCTAAAGGTCGGCACCGATTTCACAATATCTAACTTGACTTCGCACCTTATGTTCGGGTCGATGGTCACTCTTTGGAAAGTTTCTATTTGAGGGGTACCTATGTTTAAGGCGCTCATTTGAGTCCTCATATTTTGGATTTCATTGCTGAATTCCTGAGTTAATCGCCGTTCTTGTTCGACGAGGGCGCTGGCGATCGCTCCGTCTATCAATGCTTTTATCATTCCTGCATCCATTTCTGACCGATTTTGTTTCGGCTCTGGGGGTCGATACCCTAGGTCTGAGCTTTCGTCACTATCGTACTGTACTTTTTGTTCCCTATAATTCCAACTCATGGGCAATTACTGAGAAAAAATCAAACCACACAGCAAGATATCAAATGAACAAACTCGGGCGATCACTTATTTAACCACACAGACGCACTCATTCAGTTTCAAAACGAAAATTTATTGTATTGCGTGACGTTCACACTTGCACTGTCAGATATTTATATTTATTATATTTATATATTTTTTTCTTTTTTTATATATGTATGTAGGCTGGCGGCAACTTAGTGGCAGCAGCGGTGGCTGGCTGCTTCACGTCTCACACGACGGTGAGGGAGGGGGTACGCTGCTCCTCTCTCGACACAGGGGAGAGAGGGGTGATGGCTGCGGCAGCGGTTTGCTGGTGGCAACTTAGTAGTAGCAGCGGTAGCTGGCTGCTTCTCTTCTCACGCGCCGGTGAGGGGGGTGATGACAGCAGCGGGTGGCTGTCTGAAGTTGGGAATGTTTTATGTTCCATTACAGCGCTGGCCTCTCAGGCTCAGCGAGTACAAATAATTTAACGACCGAGTCGGAGTTTACAGGAGAACAACCGTTCTTTTATTAATCCAATTCTAAACTAACTTAGCTACGAGATCCCCGACTCGCGAACCATTCGTACAAGAATGGAATTCGCTGACCACAGCACATCCGCCAGAATCAGGCGACGGCTGTTGGCCAATGGAGTGAGGGACGGCCCACAACAGCGTCAGTGCTGTGTCAGCTTTCTGCACTGAGCGCTGTATGATGTTCATGTGTGGGGTGGCGCAGGATGGTAAAGTTAAGGTGGTGCGATATGCAATATGTGTAATATGTTATGTGTAATATGTGTTAACTTATATAAGGATATATATACATATATCACGGAACTCGGACAGAGGAATTTCGGAACACAAGCCGCGAATGGAGGCGATTTGTGGCAAAAGAAGACGTACTTATCTTCGGAACGTAATCCACCGATGCTTGCTGATTAGACTCCTCCTTATAGGGAAGGCGAAGATCCGGCTCGAAGGACCAATGTTTTTAGTGGGGTGAATGACGAAAATTCCCAAAGATTCCCAGTGAAAAGTAGTCGGGGGCGTCAATTTAAGTAGACGTATTTTTGATATGTTTGGTAGTATCGCGGGGGGTGATATGCGTGCTATTTGGCTCGTAGGTGTCGAGAGACTGCTCTCTCCCGCTCGGCCTACGGTTAGCGCCCGTGATGCAGCGCCGAGTGGATCGCATCCACGCCGCGAGAGAGCGAAGGGCATGGGAGAGCGCGCGATCTAACAGCGCGCTGTTAACCTCGCTTCTGCCCTAAACAAATGGTGTCAATGCATCAATTAGTCATCTATTTTTTTCCTTTTGAAATTAAGATTTGTTTAGTTGTATAAAAAGACGTTTACTTTTCATTTCGGCGAGGAATTTGTTGCCGTTTTCAAAACGTAAAAGTTATGCATATCACGTGTGGAGGAGCGCCTAACTTTTCGTTTTGAAAAGTAAATCACATTTTTTTGGTGAAAGGGAAAACCGGGGCCAGCCTGATTACGATTTTCTCCTATACTATCTACCTTATATGTTCCAGTATATTTTTTATTTTTCAATAAAACCTGATCTCCTGTTTTTAATTTGAAATCTAAGCAGTTTTGGTCATAATTGATTTTTTGTTTTTATACCCGTACTCAAAAAGAGTTAAGGGGTATATTGTATTTGTGGTAAAAGTGGATGTGTAACGCAGAGCAGGAAAATTTTCCGACCCCATTAAGTATATATATTCTTGATCAGTATCAATAGCCGAGTCGATAGAGCCATGTCTGTCTGTATGTCCGTCATGATGAGCGCCTAGATCTCAGAGACTATAAGAGATAGAGCAACCAAATTTTGTTTCGAGACTAATGTGATATCACACTATTACAAGTGTATTTCAAAATTTCGCCATCACAAAGAACGAAAATCTGTGGCAGCCACAATTTTGAAGATACGATAAAACTAAAAACGCAGTATCGTAGAGAATGACCATATGACTGCCGAATCTGAGTCAGATCGGATCATTTTCAGTTGCTTCCACCACCCCCTCTAACGTAGCTGACGCTAATTGTTCTCAGTGTATTATCACTGTTTCCTTTGTACTTCGCTCTTTGTCGTATGTCTCATCTCCTTGGTCGAGATGCAGTTGTTTCTATGTCGGCCCAGGTGTTCATTAGTGGGTGCGTTCTGAGGAACTCGCTCGGAGAGGATCAAAGTAGCGAGAGAAAGGGAGCACACGTCGAGCGTGTTCCTCTGCGGTAGTGATTGTGAGGGAGGTAGATATAGAGACTAATGGAAATTGCGTGAGGAGCAATAATTGTCTCGTAGCTCTAGTTTGCAATACCGAGAAAGTAGTTGCGTTTGAGAGTTTGCCGACACCACGTGCCAAGCGGAGTAATTTGCTATTGCCGTTGAACCCTTACAAAATGGCGGATCCAAATAAGGAAAATAGTAATCCAACATCAGAAGTGGGATCTGTGCAAACTCCTACTATATTTATGGAGCAGTTGCGTGTAGTTCTGGAGCTGGCCAAAGCTATGCAGGCATCAACTACACAGAAGACTGGCGTGATTTTGCCAAAATTTAACCCTGACGCAGTTGGCGCTGACGCCTTTCAATGGTGTGCGACCGCTGACATTTTTTTATCGGAGAATCCGCTAACGGGCAGTGGGCTTTTATTATGGAATTATGGCACTGAGCAATTGCATGGAGGGCAGTTCTTCGCAGTGGTTGACCCAAGTGTGTTACGCAGGAATTGAGTGGAACCAGTTGAAGGAACTTTTCAAGCAGCGGTATGAGACCGAAGAGACGTCGGCCGCCATATTGTTAAACCTTTTTAACAGTCGTCCGTCTAC
>JAWNNB010001944.1:0-181730 GCA_035043285.1 Drosophila subsilvestris | reverse complement strand
GATCGATAAATCCACTAGAACTCTATGTGGAAAAAATCTATTCAATTAAATTTAATTTTAAAGTGACCAATTTCAATTTTATAAACTAAAGGTTACATTCGAATACAACAATTTTTTTATTTAAATACTAGCTGACCCGGCGAACTCTGTTCCGCCTTACAGGCATATTTTGGAATTTATTAATTTTTTATACCCGTACTCAAAAAGAGTTAAGGGGTATACTGTATTTGTGGTAAAAGTGGATGTGTGTAACGCAGAGAAGGAAAATTTTCCGACCCCATAAAGTATATATATTCTTGATCAATAGCCGAGTCGATAGCGCCATGTCTGTCTGTCCGTCCGTCTGTCTGTCTGTCTGTCCGTCTTGATGAGCGCCTAGATCTCAGAGACTATAAAAGCTAGAGCAACGAAATTTTGTTTCCAGACTCATGTGATATCACACTGTTACAAGTGTATTTCAAAATTACGCCCTGTCCCCTTCCGCCCACAGAAAGAACGAAAATCTGTGTCATCCACAATTTTAAAGATACGATAAAACTAAAAATGCAGTATCGTAGAGAATGACCATATATACCATATCTGGTACAGATCGGATCATTATTATAGCCAGAATGAAGAAATTAATTTTCAGCTGCTTCTCCCACCACCTCTGGCGCTGCTGACGCTACTCCTTCTCTTTCTCGCTCGCACACACTCTGCCCTGTGCAATGCGCGAGCGCCCTCTCGCGGAGGAGATGTAGAATCTAATGGTAGATGTAGAATATTTGTTCTACATGTATAATCTACATTTTAGATGTAGTTAACAAATGTAGCAAAAAATGTAAAATGTAAAATATTTAAATTTTTTTAAATTTCAATCATAATCTCACAAATTTATATGCTAACTGAGTACGGGTATAAAAGTAGAGTCGCGACTAGTAGCGACTCACGTTCCTTCTCGTTTTTATTAGAAAAATTACAGCAAACAAAATTAAATACATACATTAATCATTATTATTTCTTTATTTTAGTACACAGGTTGATCTTCACTTAAGTACCTTGTGATACACGACATTTTTATACCCGTACTCAAAAAGAGTTAAGGGGTATACTGTATTTGTGGTAAAAGTGGATGTGTGTAACGCAGAGAAGGAACATTTTCCGACCCCATAAAGTATATATATTCTTGATCAGTATCAATAGCCGAGTCGATAGAGCCATGTCTGCCTGTCCGTCTGTCTGTCCGTCCTCATGAGCGCCTCGTTCTCAGAGACTATAAAAGCTAGAGCAACCAAATTTTTTTTCCAGACTCATGTGATATCACATACTGTTACAAGTGTATTTCAAAATTTCGCCCCGCCCCTTTCCGCCTGCACAAGGGACGAACATCTGTGGCATCCACAATTTTAAACATACGATAAAACTAAAAACGCAGTATCGTATAGAATGACCATATCTACCAGATTGCTAAATCTGGTACAGATCGGATCATTATTATGGGCAGAATGAAGAAATTAAGAATGAAAGAAATTTTCAGTTGCTGACGATATTCATTCTCTGTCTCGCTCGCACACACTCTGCCCTGTGCAATGCGCGAGCAACCCCTAGCGGAGGAGATGTAGAATATAAATGGTAGAATGTAGAATATTTGTTCTAGATGTACTATCTACATTTTATATGTACATGTCATTAACAAATGTAGCAAAAAAAGTAATATGTAAAATTTTTAAATTTTTTTAAATTTCAATTATAAGCTCACAAGTTTATATACTGACTGAGTACGGGTATAAAAGTAGAGTCGCGACTAGAAGCGACTCACGTTCCTTCTCGTTTGTTTTATCATCAGGCGCAAAAACAAACAACGCAGATGGACTTCCGACCCGTGAACATGCCACATATAATTGACCATGGGTAAAACATGGATGTTCTAGATTCAAGCCACAAACTTTTAAGGATTGGCCTTGTGATTTTTTGATGGTCATGGCAAATGCAAGACGGATCGGAAATTGAAATCTTTTAAATTCAAACGGCATATGGTTGGGATCATCGGGATCCTCAGAATGAGAACTTCCTCACCTTTGAATTTTCCTTTCAGTATCGTCGCGTAAATTACATTGTTCATCAATTTTCTAACCTCCAAACGCGTACCGTTGCACAGATTTGGTTGGTTTATGTTTCGAAGCATGATTACTACGGAGCCAACCTTTAGGCGTAAATTGTGCGGTGGTAAGCCAGGCACATCCAGGGAGTTTAAAAATTCGATTGGATAGTTGGTGGCTTCATCTTCATTTGTGACGCAGTCAATAGATTTGAATGAATTCATTGTTCCAATGATCTTATTTTGAATTATGTAGTTCAGGTCATCTACATCTTTATTCTTAGCCGCTAAAATTGCTCGCTCACTCAACCATTCATTATTTTTATACCCGTACTCAAAAAGAGTTAAGGGGTATATTGTATTTGTGGTAAAAGTGGATTTGTGTAACGCAGAGAAGGAAAATTTTCCGACCCCATAAAGTATATATATTCTTGATCAGTATCAATAGCCGAGTCGATAGAGCCATGTCTGTCTGTCCGTCCGTCTGTCTGCCTGTCTGTCCGTCCCGATGAGCGCCTGGATCTCAGAGACTATAAAAGCTAGAGCAACCAAATTTTGTTTCCAGACTCATGTGATATCACACTGTTACAAGTATATTTCAAAATTTCGCCCCGCCCCCTTCCGCCTTCACAAAGGACGAAAAGCTGTGGCATACACAATTTTAAGAAACGATAAAACTAAAAACGCAGTATCGTAGAGAATGACCATATATATCAGATTGCCGAATCTGAACTAGATCGGATCATTATTATAGCCAGAATAAAGAAATTAATTTTCAGTTGCTTCCCCCACCTCCTCTGGCGCTGCTGACGCTATTCATTCTCTTTCTCGCTCGCACACACTCTGACCAGTGCAATGCGCGAGCGCCCCCTCGTGGAGGAGATGTAGAATCTAAATGGTAGATGTAGAACATTTGTTCTAGATGTATAATCTACATTTTAGATGTGGATGTAGTTAACAGATGTAGCAAAAAAATGTAAAATATAAAATTTTAAAATTTCTATTTAAATTTCAATCATAAACTCACAAATTGATATACTCATTGAGTACGGGTATAAAAGTAGAGTCGCGACTAGAAGCGACTCACGTTCCTTCTCGTTTATACCACGTTTTATAGTGACTGGCGTTTACAGTATTCTGGATCTAACCTGGATCTCCTGGATCTAAGCTACCTACCCACCAATTTTCAGCCATATCAGTACAGCCGTTCTTGAGTTATAAATAGTGTAACTAACACGACTTTCTTTATATATATAGTCATACTTTTTGCTGAAAAGTAAAACGCAAAGTGAATGTGAAAACCGGAGCCTGCCTGACAGATTAGTTTTTTCTTCTTTTTCGATTGCATTGCTGACATTTATTTTTTTCATGACTAATCAAATTTGTAACTTTTTTTTTAATAACTGGAATATGTTTTACGCTGTTATTTTTCATTTTTCCGAACATAAAATCAATTACTTCATCAGCGCTGCGATCGTTATTGCACGGCTTCACGACGAAATTCATATGTGACTGAAAACAAATTCGTTCCCAAATGAGGAAAAAAGGGGCCAGGGAGACATAGTAATTATTAATCTGCACACTTTAGTGAATAACTAAATGTTTAAATCTTGCCTTTACCTCTGACGCCACGAAATTACTACTCTAGACAACACAACTACTTCTGTTCGATTTTTCAGCTAAAAAGACATGTACGCAACGCTAGAAAACAAACACATGTACAAAGAGAAGACGCTTACTTTTTTTTTTAATATATTTTCGACATACCTTGATGTTTATTATACATTATAAACATTGGTTTTCCATAAAATCTTCTCTAAAAAATAATACTGCACAGATTTCCAACAAACTGCCTAAGATCAGCTGACTTTGTGACGCCGCCAAAAGTGCAGGGTTGCCACAAGGCTAACAAAAAATTCCTTTCTATTAGAGGTAATTACTATCCCAATATTTCGTTACTTTTCAAAAATCTTTTCATAAATTTTTTGACATTATGCACCATTGGTACCATTTGATACCATTGTGCACTGGAGAAGCAGGTCAAACGTGTTTACCGTTCAATTATTTTCAAATTTTCAAAAAGCCTTGAACTGTCATGTGCATGCTTCTTTTACGACATCACTGTTTGAAATAGTTTTGGTACAAAAATGGACAACAAAGAGTAAATTCGACTACTGAAGCTTTTTCACGAAGACATATAGAGCAAGATATATAGAGCAGCTATAAACTACGATAAGAAACTAAAAAACCGAGCACAAAACTTGCCAACTAATTCCTGGGTCCTTTTTAAGTCACCAAAGCGAAAAGGCTGATTCGTTGTTTAAAAAGCAGAAAACATAGAAGGGCCGAATATTTACGAAAATGACGACCTACTATCATCTGGGACAGATTATGATTATCAGGAGGACCGATTGCAAGGAGATTATATTCAAATATCCCGCCAACCCCCTAGTTGGTCATATTACCATCACCAGCAAAGAGGAAGCAGGTCTCAGATTAGAGCGAGATGTCGGAACAAGAAGTCAACTTCGAGGATATCTAATACTCACACTTATCTTGAAAAAAAAATTTGTTTGGTTTGGAAATGGAAATATTTTAGTTAAAAATGCCATCGTTTTGGCAATCGCATTATATTATACCAGAATAAAACAAAATATAGGTAAATTAAGATATATTTTTAGCCAATATCGATATCGATATTTTTTGTTTAGGTTTTTTTGTGTGAAATGAACTTTGAGGTGTGATTAAAAATAAATTTAGTAAATACATTAAGATACACGAAAAAAATTTTCAATTATTTATAATTAAATAAGAACATCAGTAAATATTTTTTTATTTTTCTTCCGCTCATTCAAATTTGTAATTATATATGTATGTGCTATGCGCAATTAATTTTTAAAATCGCATGCTCATTATAAACTGGTTTTAAATCGGAGCACGCTTTTTTGCGATTTGACAGGCAAATCGCAACTTTTTGCGATTTTTCATAGCTGGAGCATGGCTGATAAATACAAATTGAAAATTATGTTTTTTTTTAATGCTATAATTATGTTTTCTAAGGATATTAATGATGTGAATAACTGGAGTTTTTCATATCAAATAATATAAATCTAGAAATATAAATAAATCAGAGCTCGCAAATAACTGTCGACCGTTTGTTGTTGTCCGAAAATAACTGTTATTTCAGAACCTTTTAGCAAAAAGTCAGAGAAGAACCGTTCCCATCGGCTCTCGAAAAAATCGGTCTTTGCTCAACCAAAAACCGGTTTTTTTGCTGCCCTTCTGCTCTGCTCATTCACGGACCGTTCTGTCGCGAGCGAAGAAGAAAAAGGTCTTTTGCGTTTGTGTGCGTGTATGTGCGAGTAAGTCTATTTCGGCTTGTCGCTCACAAGCCACACTTGCGCTTCATACATACATACATACATACTTACAGCTGCAGACACAAAAACAAAATATACACAAAAAAGACCGTTTACGCTGACCGTTTCATTTTTCTGCGCCAGTCGGATCGCTCTCTATGAGTTTGTTATTGAATGAGCATAACACGAACAGCTCAACTGAGAACCATCAACCGAAGACCGAAACGAAGAGACACGAAGGGTTCTGCTCGGAGAGAGAGCAAGCGTGCATGGTTTTTTCGGTTATGCTCCTGAGCAGACCGCAAAAGGAAAAACGGTCGACAGTTATTTGCGAGCTCTGAAATAAATACGAGTTGTTTTAATACTGTTTTTAAAGGATATGAATTTGTCATATCAAATAATATGATGTATACAAGACTTTTGTTGGCGAACGAGTGAAGCGTGTGCGCAAGTGGCTTGCCCCTAGTATGTACAGATATATTAAATTTCTGCGCAGCTGTGAACTCAATTACGACTGCATTTCGTTTGAATTGCTTAAATTTCGGCAGTTGAATTTGCGACGTACCGAACGGGTTGTAACGATAAAGTGGAAGTTTGGAGCTTTGGCAGCTTAGTAGTTTTGACCAAGACTTAAACAATACCTTAATTGACGCGTAATCAACGCGCCAATACAACTAAAGAAAAAAACAGCAGGAACAGATTTATCTAACATAGTATACATTTCTGGTGCAGCAAGTCTTCAAAAAAAGTCGTCTTGATGCCTGAGTTTTATTGGCACTTCCATAGTGTATATGATGTTTCGTTTCGCAAGACATTATCTTATCTTAAACTGTGTACTTCTCCCAACAAAAAGTGTGTATTTGTAATACATTTTCGGAAATAATTTAAATTATAATAATAATAATATAGTTTTTGTACAATCAACAAGATTTGGACTCAAATTTGGTATAATATTCTTTATTGAGGCGGCTAGATTATTTATCTAAATTGTTCCTTTTTGTAATTAAAGGTCAATGATTATTTCTTTTTTGTATTTTTTGTTTTCGCAATTTCCGAATATTCCCTTATGAGCGTTGTAATTTGAAAAGCCTGAAAAATAAATATAATTAATTAGTAAAATAGATAATTGTTTTTACTTTGATAGATTGGTAGAAACTTTCTACTAGAAAGAAAGGTAAAAGCTTAATACACTTTTTTTGTAACATAAAACACCGTTTAAAGCATTACACGCACTACTGTTTTATACAAATTTATAGTTACACGAAAACTATTATATTGTGACACTATCCACTTATAATTTGGTAACAATTGTAAACCACAAGTTGTCAATTTTTATACCTGTACTCAAAGAGGTAGTATACTAGATTTCTGGTAAAAGTGGATGTGTGTAACGCAGAGAAGGAAACGTTTCCGACCTTATAAAGTATATATATTCTTGATCAGCATCAATAGCCGAGTCGATTTAGCCATGTCTGTCTGTCCGTCCTGATAACCGCCTATGTCTCAGAGACCATAAAAGCTACAGCAACCAAATTTTGTTTCCAGACTCATGTGATATCACACTAAATCAAGTTTCTTCCCAAATTTTGCCACGCCCCTCTCCGCTTTCACAAAGAACGCAAATCTGTGGCAGCCACAATTTTGAAGATACGATAAAACAAAAAACGCAGTATCAAAGGAATGACCATATCTACCAGATTGCCAAATCTGGTACAGATCGGCCAAAATGAATAAATTAATTTTCAGTTGCCATTGTCCATTGGGTTGGACGATTCTGCAGTTAACAAGAGTTAGCTGAATTGTCCATTGGGTTGGACGAATTCTGCGACATTGCAAGATAAGCAGTTTCGTCACCCGTGGGATCGCCGTCGTAGCGGTCGCCGGATACCGGCCGCCACTGGACCCCACGCACGAGGCGCAAGGTCAGCACTTTTGCTGGGCAGCGACGAGCGCCGTGGCCGGCAGCTAAAGGTCCGCAGCTGGGAAGTTTAGGTTCTTAAGTTAGTTGTTAATTATCAGCCGAGTGGCATTCACGTTTAAACGTACTTAATCTCTCATCTTTAACTACACACTTGAAATAAATATCACTTTATATTAAATACCCATCCACGCATTTAAATATTACTGGCGCCCAACGTCGTTTCGTATTCGCGACCCGGCAAACAAAAAGAGTGAGCAGTACAGTGCAGTGAGGACACAACGCCCGCACCATTGGTACCATTGGTACCATTGTGCACTGGAGAAGCAGGTCAAACGTGTTTACCGTTCAATTATTTTCAAATTTTCAAGAAGCCTTGAACTGTCATGTGCATGCTTCTTTTACGACATCACTGTTTGAAATAGTTCTGGTACAAAAATGGACAACAAAGAGTAAATTCGACTACTGAAGCTTTTTCACGAAGACATATAGAGCAAGATATATAGAGCAGCTATAAACTACGATAAGAAACTAAAAAACCGAGCACAAAACTTGCCAACTAATTCCTGGGTCCTTTTTAAGTCACCAAAGCGAAAAGGCTGATTCGTTGTTTAAAAAGCAGAAAACATAGAAGGGCCGAATATTTACGAAAATACGACGACCTACTATCATCTGGGAGAGATTATGATTATCAGGAGGACCGATTGCAAGGAGATTATATTCAAATATCCCGCCAACCCCCTAGTTGGTCATATTACCATCACCAGCAAAGAGGAAGCAGGTCTCAGATTAGAGCGAGATGTCGGAACAAGAAGTCAACTTCGAGGATATCTAATACTCACACTTATCTTGAAAAAAAAATTTGTTTGGTTTGGAAATGGAAATATTTTAGTTAAAAATGCCATCGTTTTGGCAATCGCATTATATTATACCAGAATAAAACAAAATATAGGTAAATTAAGATATATTTTTAGCCAATATCGATATCGATATTTTTTGTTTAGGTTATTTTTGTGTGAAATGAACTTTGAGGTGTGATTAAAAATAAATTTAGTAAATACATTAAGATACACGAAAAAAATTTTCAATTATTTATAATTAAATAAGAACATCAGTAAATATTTTTTTATTTTTCTTCCGCTCATTCAAATTTGTAATTATATATGTATGTGCTATGCGCAATTAATTTTTAAAATCGTCATGCTCATTATAAACTGGTTTTAAATCGGAGCACGCTTTTTTTGCGATTTGACAGGCAAATCGCAACTTTTTGCGATTTTTCATAGCTGGAGCATGGCTGATAAATACAAATTGAAAATTATGTTTTTTTTAATGCTATAATTATGTTTTCTAAGGATATTAATGATGTGAATAACTGGAGTTTTTCATATCAAATAATATAAATCTAGAAATATAAATAAATCAGAGCTCGCAAATAACTGTCGACCGTTTGTTGTTGTCCGAAAATAACTGTTATTTCAGAACCTTTTAGCAAAAAGTCAGAGAAGAACCGTTCCCATCGGCTCTCGAAAAAATCGGTCTTTGCTCAACCAAAAACCGGTTTTTTTGCTGCCCTTCTGCTCTGCTCATTCACGGACCGTTCTGTCGCGAGCGAAGAAGAAAAAGGTCTTTTGCGTTTGTGTGCGTGTATGTGCGAGTAAGTCTATTTCGGCTTGTCGCTCACAAGCCACACTTGCGCTTCATACATACATACATACATACTTACAGCTGCAGACACAAAAACAAAATATACACAAAAAAGACCGTTTACGCTGACCGTTTCATTTTTCTGCGCCAGTCGGATCGCTCTCTATGAGTTTGTTATTGAATGAGCATAACACGAACAGCTCAACTGAGAACCATCAACCGAAGACCGAAACGAAGAGACACGAAGGGTTCTGCTCGGAGAGAGAGCAAGCGTGCATGGTTTTTTCGGTTATGCTCCTGAGCAGACCGCAAAAGGAAAAACGGTCGACAGTTATTTGCGAGCTCTGAAATAAATACGAGTTGTTTTAATACTGTTTTTAAGGGATATGAATTTGTCATATCAAATAATATGATGTATACAAGACTTTTGTTGGCGAACGAGTGAAGCGTGTGCGCAAGTGGCTTGCCCCTAGTATGTACAGATATATTAAATTTCTGCGCAGCTGTGAACTCAATTACGACTGCATTTCGTTTGAATTGCTTAAATTTCGGCAGTTGAATTTGCGACGTACCGAACGGGTTGTAACGATAAAGTGGAAGTTTGGAGCTTTGGCAGCTTAGTAGTTTTGACCAAGACTTAAACAATACCTTAATTGACGCGTAATCAACGCGCCAATACAACTAAAGAAAAAAACAGCAGGAACAGATTTATCTAACATAGTATACATTTCTGGTGCAGCAAGTCTTCAAAAAAAGTCGTCTTGATGCCTGAGTTTTATTGGCACTTCCATAGTGTATATGATGTTTCGTTTCGCAAGACATTATCTTATCTTAAACTGTGTACTTCTCCCAACAAAAAGTGTGTATTTGTAATACAACAAGATTTGGACTCAAATTTGGTATAATATTCTTTATTGAGGCGGCTAGATTATTTATCTAAATTGTTCCTTTTTGTAATTAAAGGTCAATGATTATTTCTTTTTTGTATTTTTTGTTTTCGCAATTTCCGAATATTCCCTTATGAGCGTTGTAATTTGAAAAGCCTGAAAAATAAATATAATTAATTAGTAAAATAAAAGTGGATGTGTGTAACGCAGAGAAGGAAACGTTTCCGACCTTATATAAAGTATATATATTCTTGATCAGAATCCGGCTATTGATGTCGATATAGCCATGTCTGTCTGTCCGTCCTGATAACCGCCTAAATCTCAGAGACTATAAAAGCTACTCCCTCCGGCCATGTTCGACCCAGTTGGCACCGTATAGTTCTCACGACCTTGCATTATATTCGGCAGCCTGGAGACTGTATTTTTTATCCGAAAATAAAGAGAATTGTATTTTCTTAAAGATAATTGAAATGTAAACTTTGTGATAGAGATTTTTTGGGAGTAAAAATTATTTACCCGCAAGGCAGTTTTAAACAAAGCCTTTCGTTTTTAAAAATTAATTACTTTTTAGATCGATAAATCCACTAGAACTCTAAGTGGAAAAAATCTATTCAATTAAATTTAATTTTAAAGTGACCAATTTCAATTTTATAAACTAAAGGTTACATTCGAATACAACAATTTTTTTATTTAAATACTAGCTGACCCGGCGAACTCTGTTCCGCCTTAAAGGCATATTTTGGAATTTATTAATTTTTTATACCCGTACTCAAAAAGAGTTAAGGGGTATACTGTATTTGTGGTAAAAGTGGATGTGTGTAACGCAGATAAGGAAAATTTTCCGACCCCCATAAAGTATATATATTGTTGATCAGTATCAATAGCCGAGTTGATAGAGCCATGTCTGTCTGTCCGTCCGTCTGTCTGTCTGTCTGTCCGTCTTGATGAGCGCCTAGATCTCAGAGATCTTAAGAGCTAGATCAACCAAATTTTGTTTCCAGACTCATGTGATATCACACTGTTACAAGTGTATTTCAAAATTTCGCCCCGCCCCCTTCTGCCTTCACAAAGGACAAAAATCTGTGGCATCCACAATTTTAAACATACAATAAAACTTAAAACGCAGTATCGTAAAGAAAGACCATATCTACCAGATCGCTAAATCTGGTACAGATCGGATTATTATTATGGCCAGAATGAAGAAATTAATTTTGAGTTGCTTCCCCCACCTCCTCTTCCACCACACAAAACCCTGTGCAATGCGCGAGCAACCCCTAGCGGAGGAGACGTAGAATCTAAATGGTAGATGTAGAATATTTGTTCTAGATGTATTATCTACATTTTACATGTAGATGTAGTTAACAAATGTAGCAAAAAAATGTAAAATGTAACATTTAAATTTTTTTTTTAATTTCAATCATAAGCTCATAAATTTATATACTGACTGAGTACGGGTATAAAAGTAGAGTCGCGACTAGAAGCGACTCACGTTCCTTCTCGTTTTATTTAAATACTAGCTGACCCGGCGAACTCTGTTCCGCCTTACAGGCATATTTTGGAATTTATTAATTTTTTATACCCGTACTCAAAAAGAGTTAAGGGGTATACTGTATTTGTGGTAAAAGTGGATGTGTGTAACGCAGAGAAGGAAAATTTTCCGACCCCATAAAGTATATATATTCTTGATCAATAGCCGAGTCGATAGCGCCATGTCTGTCTGTCCGTCCGTCTGTCTGTCTGTCTGTCTGTCTGTCCGTCTTGATGAGCGCCTAGATCTCAGAGACTATAAAAGCTAGAGCAACGAAATTTTGTTTCCAGACTCATGTGATATCACACTGTTACAAGTGTATTTCAAAATTACGCCCTGCCCCCTTCCGCCCACAGAAAGAACGAAAATCTGTGTCATCCACAATTTTAAAGATACGATAAAACTAAAAATGCAGTATCGTAGAGAATGACCATATATACCATATCTAGTACAGATCGGATCATTATTATAGCCAGAATGAAGAAATTAATTTTCAGCTGCTTCCCCCACCACCTCTGGCGCTGCTGACGCTACTCATTCTCTTTCTCGCTCGCACACACTCTGCCCTGTGCAATGCGCGAGCGCCCCCTCGTGGAGGAGATGTAGAATCTAAATGGTAGATGTAGAACATTTGTTCTAGATGTATAATCTACATTTTAGATGTAGATGTAGTTAACAGATGTAGCAAAAAAATGTAAAATATAAAATTTTAAAATTTCTATTTAAATTTCAATCATAAACTCACAAATTGATATACTCATTGAGTACGGGTATAAAAGTAGAGTCGCGACTAGAAGCGACTCACGTTCCTTCTCGTTTATACCACGTTTTATAGTGACTGGCGTTTACAGTATTCTGGATCTAACCTGGATCTCCTGGATCTAAGCTACCTACCCACCAATTTTCAGCCATATCAGTACAGCCGTTCTTGAGTTATAAATAGTGTAACTAACACGACTTTCTTTTATATATATAGTCATACTTTTTGCTGAAAAGTAAAACGCAAAGTGAATGTGAAAACCGGAGCCTGCCTGACAGATTAGTTTTTTCTTCTTTTTCGATTGCATTGCTGACATTTATTTTTTTCATGACTAATCAAATTTGTAACTTTTTTTTTAATAACTGGAATATGTTTTACGCTGTTATTTTTCATTTTTCCGAACATAAAATCAATTACTTCATCAGCGCTGCGATCGTTATTGCACGGCTTCACGACGAAATTCATATGTGACTGAAAACAAATTCGTTCCCAAATGAGGAAAAAAGGGGCCAGGGAGACATAGTAATTATTAATCTGCACACTTTAGTGAATAACTAAATGTTTAAATCTTGCCTTTACCTCTGACGCCACGAAATTACTACTCTAGACAACACAACTACTTCTGTTCGATTTTTTAGCTAAATAGACATGTACGCAACGCTAGAAAACAAACACATGTACAAAGAGAAGACGCTTACTTTTTTTTTTAATATATTTTCTACATACCTTGATGTTTATTATACATTATAAACATTGGTTTTCCATAAAATCTTCTCTAAACAATAATACTGCACAGATTTGCCTTGAAGCTTTTTCACGAAGACATATAGAGCAAGATATATAGAGCAGCTACAAACTACGATAAGAAACTAAAAAATCGAGCACAAAACTTGCCAACTAATTCCTGGGTCCTTTTTAAGTCACCAAAGCGAAAAGGCTGATTCGTTGTTTAAAAAGCAGAAAACATAGAAGGGCCGAATTAACGGCAACCAGCTGGACAATATGAAGTTGTGGGGATATGTATATATTTACGAAAATGTCAACCTACTATCATCTGGGAGAGATTATGATTATCAGGAGGACCGATTGCAAGGAGATTATATTCAAATATCCCGCCAACCCCCTAGTTGGTCATATTACCATCACCAGCAAAGAGGAAGCAGGTCTCAGATTAGAGCGAGATGTCGGAACAAGAAGTCAACTTCGAGGATATCTAATACTCACACTTATCTTAAAAAACGAGAAGGAACGTGAGTCGCTTCTAGTCGCGACTCTACTTTTATACCCGTACTCATTCAGCATATAAATTTATGAGATTATGATTGAAATTTTAAAAAAAATTTAAATAGTTTACATTTTACATTTTTTTGCTACATTTGTTAACTACATCTACATCTAAAATGTAGATTATACATCTAGAACAAATATTCTACATTCTACCATTTATATTCTACATCTCCTCCGCTAGGGGTTTCTCGCGCATTGCACAGGGCAGAGTGTGTGCGAGCGAGAAAGAAAATGAATAGCGTCAGCATCGCCAGAGGAGGTGGGGGAAGCAACTGAAAATTAATTTCTTCATTCTGGCTATAATAATGATCCGATCTGATTCAGATTCGGCAATCTGATAGATATAGTCATTCTCTACGATACTGCGTATCTTCAAAATTGTGGCTGCCACTGATTTTCGTCCTTTGTGGAGGCGGAAGTGGGCGGGGCGAAATTTTGAAATACACTTGTAGCAGTGTGATATCACATGAGTCTCGAAACAAAATTTGGTTGCTCTAACTCTTATAGTCTCTGAAATCTAGGCGCTCATCAAGACAGACAGACAGACAGACAGACAGACGGACAGACGGACGGACAGACAGACATGGCTCTATCGACTCGGCTATTGATACTGATCAAGAATATATATACTTTATGGGGTCGGAAAATTTTCCTTTCCAAAATATAGGTAAATTAAGATATATTTTTAGCCGTGGCCAATATCGATATCGATATTTTTTGTTTAGGTTATTTTTGTGTGAAGTGAACTTTGAGGTTTGACTAAAAATAAATTTAGTAAATACATTAAGATACACGAAAAAAATTTTTAATTATTTATAATTAACTTAGAACGTCAGTAAATATTTTTTTATTTTTCTTCCGCTCATTAAAATTTGTAATTATATATGTATGTGCTATGCGCAATTAATTTTTAAAATGTCATGTTCATTATAAACCGGTTTTAAATCGGAGCACGCTTTTTTTGCGATTTGACAGGCAAATCGCAACTTTTTGCGATTTTTGATAGCTGGAGCATGGCTGATAAATACAAATTGAAAATTATGTTTTTTTTAATGCTATAATTATGTTTTCTAAGGATATTAATGATGTGAATAACTGGAGTTTTTCATATCAAATAATATAAATCTAGAAATATGAATAAATACGAGTTGAGAGTCATGTTGATTTTTTTATGATTTTATGTTTTAATACTGTTTTTAAGGGATATGAATTTGTCATATCAAATAATATGATGTATACAAGACTTTTGTTGGCGAACGAGTGAAGCGTGTGCGCAAGTGGCTTGCCCCTAGTATGTACAGATATATTAAATTTCTGCGCAGCTGTGAACTCAATTACGACTGCATTTCGTTTGAATTGCTTAAATTTCGGCAGTTGAATTTGCGACGTACCGAACGGGTTGTAACGATAAAGTGGAAGTTTGGAGCTTTGGCAGCTTAGTAGTTTTGACCAAGACTTAAACAATACCTTAATTGACGCGTAATCAACGCGCCAATACAACTAAAGAAAAAAACAGCAGGAACAGATTTATCTAACATAGTATACATTTCTGGTGCAGCAAGTCTTCAAAAAAAGTCGTCTTGATGCCTGAGTTTTATTGGCACTTCCATAGTGTATATGATGTTTCGTTTCGCAAGACATTATCTTATCTTAAACTGTGTACTTCTCCCAACAAAAAGTGTGTATTTGTAATACATTTTCGGAAATAATTTAAATTATAATAATAATAATATAGTTTTTGTACAATCAACAAGATTTGGACTCAAATTTGGTATAATATTCTTTATTGAGGCGGCTAGATTATTTATCTAAATTGTTCCTTTTTGTAATTAAAGGTCAATGATTATTTTTTTTTGTATTTTTTGTTTTCGCAATTTCCGAATATTCCCTTATGAGCGTTGTAATTTGAAAAGCCTGAAAAATAAATATAATTAATTAGTAAAATAGATAATTGTTTTTACTTTGATAGATTGG
The DNA here is from genome assembly GCA_035043285.1 of Drosophila subsilvestris. Lineage (NCBI taxonomy): Eukaryota > Metazoa > Arthropoda > Insecta > Diptera > Drosophilidae > Drosophila > Drosophila subsilvestris. The sequence goes on along the minus strand of JAWNNB010001944.1, from coordinate 166,293 downwards.
TAGAAACTTTCTACTAGAAAGAAAGGTAAAAGCTTAATACACTTTTTTTGTAACATAAAACACCGTTTAAAGCATTACACGCACTACTGTTTTATACAAATTTATAGTTACACGAAAACTATTATATTGTGACACTATCCACTTATAATTTGGTAACAATTGTAAACCACAAGTTGTCAATTTTTATACCTGTAGTATACTAGATTTCTGGTAAAAGTGGATGTGTGTAACGCAGAGAAGGAAACGTTTCCGACCTTATAAAGTATATATATTCTTGATCAGCATCAATAGCCGAGTCGATTTAGCCATGTCTGTCTGTCCGTCCTGATAACCGCCTATGTCTCAGAGACCATAAAAGCTACAGCAACCAAATTTTGTTTCCAGACTCATGTGATATCACACTAAATCAAGTTTCTTCCCAAATTTTGCCACGCCCCTCTCCGCTTTCACAAAGAACGCAAATCTGTGGCAGCCACAATTTTGAAGATACGATAAAACAAAAAACGCAGTATCAAAGGAATGACCATATCTACCAGATTGCCAAATCTGGTACAGATCGGCCAAAATGAAGAAATTAATTTTCAGTTGCCATTGTCCATTGGGTTGGACGATTCTGCAGTTAACAAGAGTTAGCTGAATTGTCCATTGGGTTGGACGAATTCTGCGACATTGCAAGATAAGCAGTTTCGTCACCCGTGGGATCGCCGTCGTAGCGGTCGCCGGATACCGGCCGCCACTGGACCCCACGCACGAGGCGCAAGGTCAGCACTTTTGCTGGGCAGCGACGAGCGCCGTGGCCGGCAGCTAAAGGTCCGCAGCTGGGAAGTTTAGGTTCTTAAGTTAGTTGTTAATTATCAGCCGAGTGGCATTCACGTTTAAACGTACTTAATCTCTCATCTTTAACTACACACTTGAAATAAATATCACTTTATATTAAATACCCATCCACGCATTTAAATATTACTGGCGCCCAACGTCGTTTCGTATTCGCGACCCGGCAAACAAAAAGAGTGAGCAGTACAGTGCAGTGAGGACACAACGCCCGCACCATTGGTACCATTTGGTACCATTGTGCACTGGAGAAGCAGGTCAAACGTGTTTACCGTTCAATTATTTTCAAATTTTCAAGAAGCCTTGAACTGTCATGGGCATGCTTCTTTTACGACATCACTGTTTGAAATAGTTCTGGTACAAAAATGGACAACAAAGAGTAAATTCGACTACTGAAGCTTTTTCACGAAGACATATAGAGCAAGATATATAGAGCAGCTACAAACTACGATAAGAAACTAAAAAACCGAGCACAAAACTTGCCAACTAATTCCTGGGTCCTTTTTAAGTCACCAAAGCGAAAAGGCTGATTCGTTGTTTAAAAAGCAGAAAACATAGAAGGGCCGAATTAACGGCAACCAGCTGGACAATATGAAGTTGTGGGGATATGTATATATTTACGAAAATGTCAACCTACTATCATCTGGGAGAGATTATGATTATCAGGAGGACCGATTGCAAGGAGATTATATTCAAATATCCCGCCAACCCCCTAGTTGGTCATATTACCATCACCAGCAAAGAGGAAGCAGGTCTCAGATTAGAGCGAGATGTCGGAACAAGAAGTCAACTTCGAGGATATCTAATACTCACACTTATCTTAAAAAACGAGAAGGAACGTGAGTCGCTTCTAGTCGCGACTCTACTTTTATACCCGTACTCATTCAGCATATAAATTTATGAGATTATGATTGAAATTTTAAAAAAAATTTAAATAGTTTACATTTTACATTTTTTTGCTACATTTGTTAACTACATCTACATCTAAAATGTAGATTATACATCTAGAACAAATATTCTACATTCTACCATTTATATTCTACATCTCCTCCGCTAGGGGTTTCTCGCGCATTGCACAGGGCAGAGTGTGTGCGAGCGAGAAAGAAAATGAATAGCGTCAGCATCGCCAGAGGAGGTGGGGGAAGCAACTGAAAATTAATTTCTTCATTCTGGCTATAATAATGATCCGATCTGATTCAGATTCGGCAATCTGATAGATATAGTCATTCTCTACGATACTGCGTATCTTCAAAATTGTGGCTGCCACTGATTTTCGTCCTTTGTGGAGGCGGAAGTGGGCGGGGCGAAATTTTGAAATACACTTGTAGCAGTGTGATATCACATGAGTCTCGAAACAAAATTTGGTTGCTCTAACTCTTATAGTCTCTGAAATCTAGGCGCTCATCAAGACAGACAGACAGACAGACAGACAGACGGACAGACGGACGGACAGACAGACATGGCTCTATCGACTCGGCTATTGATACTGATCAAGAATATATATACTTTATGGGGTCGGAAAATTTTCCTTTCCAAAATATAGGTAAATTAAGATATATTTTTAGCCGTGGCCAATATCGATATCGATATTTTTTGTTTAGGTTATTTTTGTGTGAAGTGAACTTTGAGGTTTGACTAAAAATAAATTTAGTAAATACATTAAGATACACGAAAAAAATTTTTAATTATTTATAATTAACTTAGAACGTCAGTAAATATTTTTTTATTTTTCTTCCGCTCATTAAAATTTGTAATTATATATGTATGTGCTATGCGCAATTAATTTTTAAAATGTCATGTTCATTATAAACCGGTTTTAAATCGGAGCACGCTTTTTTTGCGATTTGACAGGCAAATCGCAACTTTTTGCGATTTTTGATAGCTGGAGCATGGCTGATAAATACAAATTGAAAATTATGTTTTTTTTAATGCTATAATTATGTTTTCTAAGGATATTAATGATGTGAATAACTGGAGTTTTTCATATCAAATAATATAAATCTAGAAATATGAATAAATACGAGTTGAGAGTCATGTTGATTTTTTTATGATTTTATGTTTTAATACTGTTTTTAAGGGATATGAATTTGTCATATCAAATAATATGATGTATACAAGACTTTTGTTGGCGAACGAGTGAAGCGTGTGCGCAAGTGGCTTGCCCCTAGTATGTACAGATATATTAAATTTCTGCCTAGCTGTGAACTTAAATTTCGGCAGTTGAATTTGCGACGTACAGCTTAGTAGTTTTGACCAAGACTTAAACAATACCTTAATTGACGCGTAATCAACGCGCCAATACAACTAAAGAAAAAAACAGCAGGAACAGATTTATCTAACATAGTATACATTTCTGGTGCAGCAAGTCTTCAAAAAAAGTCGTCTTGATGCCTGAGTTTTATTGGCACTTCCATAGTGTATATGATGTTTCGTTTCGCAAGACATTATCTTATCTTAAACTGTGTACTTCTCCCAACAAAAAGTGTGTATTTGTAATACATTTTCGGTAATTATTTAAATTATAATAATAATAATATAGTTTTTGTACAACCAACAAGATTTGGACTCAAATTTGGTATAATATTCTTTATTGAGGCGGCTAGATTATTTATCTAAATTGTTCCTTTTTGTAATTAAAGGTCAATGATTATTTCTTTTTTGTATTTTTTGTTTTCGCAATTTCCGAATATTCCCTTATGAGCGTTGTAATTTGAAAAGCCTGAAAAATAAATATAATTAATTAGTAAAATAGATAATTGTTTTTACTTTGATAGATTGGTAGAAACTTTCTACTAGAAAGAAAGGTAAAAGCTTAATAAACTTTTTTTGTAACATAAAACACCGTTTAAAGCATTACACGCACTACTGTTTTATACAAATTTATAGTTACACGAAAACTATTATATTGTGACACTATCCACTTATAATTTGGTAACAATTGTAAACCACAAGTTGTCAATTTTTATACCTGTACTCAAAGAGTTAGTATACTAGATTTCTGGTAAAAGTGGATGTGTGTAACGCAGAGAAGGAAACGTTTCCGACCTTATAAAGTATATATATTCTTGATCAGCATCAATAGCCGAGTCGATATAGCCATGTCTGTCTGTCCGTCCTGATAACCGCCTATGTCTCAGAGACTATAAAAGCTACAGCAACCAAATTTTGTTTCCAGACTCATGTGATATCACACTAAATCAAGTTTCTTCCCAAATTTTGCCACGCCCCTCTCCGCTTTCACAAAGAACGCAAATATGTGGCAGCCACAATTTTGAAGATACGATAAAACAAAAAACGCAGTATCAAAGGAATGACCATATCTACCAGATTGCCAAATCTGGTACAGATCGGCCAAAATGAAGAAATTAATTTTCAGTTGCCATTGTCCATTGGGTTGGACGATTCTGCAGTTAACAAGAGTTAGCTGAATTGTCCATTGGGTTGGACGAATTCTGCGACATTGCAAGATAAGCAGTTTCGTCACCCGTGGGATCGCCGTCGTAGCTGTCGCCGGACCCCACGCACGAGGCGCAAGGTCAGCACTTTTGCTGGGCAGCGACGAGCGCCGTGGCCGGCAGCTAAAGGTCCGCAGCTGGGAAGTTTAGGTTCTTAAGTTAGTTGTTAATTATCAGCCGAGTGGCATTCACGTTTAAACGTACTTAATCTCTCATCTTTAACTACACACTTGAAATAAATATCACTTTATATTAAATACCCATCCACGCATTTAAATATTACTGGCGCCCAACGTCGTTTCGTATTCGCGACCCGGCAAACAAAAAGAGTGAGCAGTACAGTGCAGTGAGGACACAACGCCCGCTCCACTGGATCTGCTAGTGAAGTTATAAAGTGAAAATAAGGTACAGTGCGGAGACAACGCCCGCTGCATTTGATTTCAAAAAAAAAAAAAAAGAAAGAAAGCAAATGCAAAGTGAAAAGCTTAGCGCGGTCGAGGATACCCGCTACAAGCAGTGAAAAATAAGGTATAGTGCGGAGGCAACGCCCGCTGTATTTGTTTTGTTAAAGCAAATACAAAGTGAAAAGCTTAGCGCGGTCGAGGATACCCGCTACTAGCAGTAAAAGTGAGATACTACAGTGCGGAGGCAACGCCGACTGGGAAGACTCGGAAAACCCAAGAAGATAAGCTGAAGGGCCATCCCTCGCTTAGGTTGAGATCTACAAAAGGAAAAATAGGCTGAAGGGCCGATCCCTCGCCTAAACCAACATAATTAAACTAAAAAGGAAAACAGGCTGAAGGGCCCATCCCTCGCCTCAAGAAAAGCTGAAATCATCAAAACACCAAACATCAAAACACCTTGCCAGCAGAGAAAGGAAATTAAAACAGAGAATAAAAGAGGAACATGTAAGTGAAACTTTTCTTCAGCTATCGCCCAATAATAGAAAATAAAAACAAAACCAAATAAATAGAAATAGAACGTTTATATATTCAGAAATATTCGGTCGTCGTTGTTCTCAAAATCTATTGCACCCCCTTTTTTTATTTTTGTGGTTGCGATAAACGCAAGTAAGAAACATAACACCGCACCATAAATAAATACATTGTTTTCGGTGGACAACAACAACGAGATCTGTGTTCGAGGGAACTTGAATTTGATTCCTAAAGAAAATAAACAGAAGCAACGGCCCGGCAGAGCTGGTCCTCACCTACGACAAAGACAAACGAAACGTTAGGGGGCGACCGAGAAAAAAACTTTGCGCTAGAAGTAAAAAAAGCTGACTTTAATCGGCGTTTGCAGGCTGTAACTGACCAGCTGCAGGCTGCAAGAGTTCAGGTCCCCGAGGCCAAGGCCTACGAGGCGGTTGCCTTGGACCGAACGGTAAGGTGCGATGAAGCTTTGGATGCGGTAAAGACTCTGCCAGAATTCAACGGGGCCCAGGATCAATACGTTTCCTGGCGCCAGGCAGCAAAAGCTGCCTATAAGCTATACGAGGGGTTTGTAGGGAGTTCAAAGCACTACCAAGCGGTTTTAATAATCAGGAACAAGATTAGAGGGCCCGCTGACTCACTCTTAGCATCGTTTAACACAGTGTTTTTTGAGGCCTCGATTTTACATATTCGGACAAGCGTCCGATACACTTGCTAGAGCAAGAGCTTGCCACACTTCGGCAGGGTGGACTGTCCATCACTCAGTTTTACGAAGAGGTCGAAGCTCACCCTTCTCACAAATAAGACGATCATGTCACAAGACGCCGCACAGGCGCAATACATTAACGAGAATTATAGGGCTGACGCACTCCGTGTCTTTGTCTCAGGCTTGCGGCACAACCTGCGGACTTGCCGTCAGCCTTGACCTTGGCACAAGAAATTGAGGCCAACCATGATAGGCACGACTTTGCAACGAATTACACAAGAGCTTTAGAAAGCAAGACACAGAACCGAACAAAGTATAGGCACCTTCTGCGTACAACACTTCAAGAACTTGACAGAGTATGACCGATACATTCAAGAAACAATAGAATTGACTGACGTGTTCCCACAGACACATATGAGAAAAATATTAGAAACAGACACGAAACACCTTCTGACGTTATCTGCGGCTTTAGGAGTTCATCACAGGCATGCGAGGAGTTTGAATATCCTGGGGTCAGCACTGAAGGTAATCGCAGGAACTCCGGACTACGATGACTTAAAACAAACGAGACAGGTCGAGTATGATTTAATAAACGCAAACAACAGACAGATAACCATAAATTCAAGGACTCAAACACAGATAAATGCCCTCACCGAAACGGTTAATCAATTTTTGAAAGTAAATAAGCAGGGAGAAATGAACACTTCCCATCTGTATGAAACCCTCTTAACTAGAAACAGAATATTGACGCTCGAATTGCAGAACCTAATGATCGCTACTACTCTGGCTAAAATAAATATAGTAAATTCAGCTATTATCGATAGTAATGACTTAGAGGCGATTCTGAAGAAAGGTTCCACAGATATCAGTGTAACCCAACTTTTGGGCGCTGCAAATGTAAGGGCACTAGCGAATAAGGAATTGATCCTCTTTGTAATTGAAATGCCTAGACCTAAGCTCATTTGTAAGAAAATAACCGTCTTCCCAGTCGCACACAAAGGGGTAATGATCCGGTTGCCCGCTGCATCGCTGTCTCATCATGCATGGGGCCCCCATCATTAGCCTTCTGTAAAGGGGCACCGGCGAATAGCTGCGCTCAAGAACTGCATTTTGGCGCCGTGGCCCACTGCGGAACCCAGCCGAACAACCTACCCCCGATCTTGGAGATAGATGAGGGTATCGTGGTAATCAATGATGCCACCGCCATTGTGACCACCGACGACGGCCCCGAGCGAAATGTTACGGGAACGTACCTTGTAACCTTTGACCAGGTCGCGCACATCAACGGGACAAAATACACCAACTTCAGCAATGCGCCAAAGAGAGTCCCGGGCGTAGCTTCCTCGGCGAGGATTAACGTCACCCGCCACCAAACGCTTTTGAGCCTGCCGTATCTTCACAAGCTGAATGAGGAAAATCTGCACCTGACCGAAGTCAGAACAAACCTTACAATCGGTTCCGCACTGGCCGCTGCACAGTGGTCGATTCTGCCAATCTGGCAGGCAATAAATGAAAAATTGAAATGTTGAATCTTGCTATTTTTTTTACTTTTTGGAAACTTAACATCCCACTGATATTTATTGCAATATTTATATATTTTCCACATCGATAGTCAAGCCGCTGTTAGCGGTTAAATCGCAGGAAAAATTTCTGTCGATACCGAAGTACATTTTACCGACTTTTTATGGCTTTTGGTGAAGCTGAGTAAAAATTAAGGTTTTGAGTGTTTTATTTAAATAACTGTTTATATTGGTCATAGATGGCATGTTTTCAATAAAAAATATATTTGTGTGTCCTGTGATTATATGTATTAGTGGTAAATCGTTGTAGAACTTAACATACTTAACATATTATTAACATACCCGAGACTTTCATGGAATTTGATATCCGTCCGTATTCGCCTTCAATCTTTTTTCATTTGTGAAACCAGTTTATTTTAAGTCTTCTGTGTTAAAATAAATTGCGACTACCTGCTACATGTTCATTTATTTGATTTTGTAGGACAAGTGGCAGTGTCGAAAAACGCGCTTTTTGCCATATGGCGCATGGCAACTGTGGCAGGAAAAAAGTTAAAGCGATTTGAATCCATGTTTTTACTCAATTAATTGATAAAAACAAACTCACCGAAAAAGATTGTTAGCGAATAAAAAAATATTTAGTAAAATTGCCTATAAGATTGCCAATAAGTGTACGCAGAAATCTTGAATACTCAAAAAACACAACAAATTTTGTAATATTGACCTCGACCTATTTTTTTTCTGAAAATAAATAGTTTTTAAGAACATTCTAAAATATGTTGAACTACAAAAACATAATTTTTTTTAAAATTAATTTTTAAAAGTTTTTAAATTAAAAAATATAAACTAAAAATGTATATAAATACTCCGCTGATTAATATTCCAAAATACAAAATTATTAAAAAAAATATTAATCTTATATTTTTTGAGTAATTAATTATTGCCTGCCAGATTGGCAGAATCGACCACTGTGCGCTGTCGTGGGCGTGGCCGTGTGTGCTGCTCTAATCGGCGTTTCCTGGTGGATGCGCCGCAGGCAGCAGAGGAGTAACACCGTCGCGATCGAGCAGATGCTGAAGAGCATAGGCTTGACCGAGGACGGTCAAGTCTTGAAGGAGAGAGTAGTTAACAAGAGTTAATCGAATTGTCCATTGGGTTGGACGTACACATTGTTTGTGACACCGCAAGGACAGTATGAGTATTTGAGAATGCCCTTCGGGCTAAAAAATGGATCCGCTATTTTTCAGAGATTTATGTCGGAGTTGCTAAGAGACTTTATTAGAAAGAAAAGCATTGTAGTGTACATGGATGATATATTGGTAGCGACGAAAACCGTTGAGGAACACATGGATATATTAAAAAGATTGTGCATTCGGTTTAGTGAGAAAAATGTAGAGATAAATCTGAAGAAGTGTAAGTTTGTAAAACGAGATATTGAGTTTCTAGGGTATAAGGTCCATCAAGGTGGAATAGTTCCGAGTGATTCCCATATAAAAGATTTGAAGAAGTATCCAGTTCCTCAAAATTTAAAAGCACTGCACTCATGCCTTGGATTCTTTTCATATTTTCGACGTTTCATGTTGTCATTCGCAACGACAGCTAAGCCGTTAGTGAAGTTGCTAAAAGAAGGTGGTCCGTTTCCCATGAATAGAGAACAATTAAAGACATTTGAAACCCTCAAGAATGCGTTAGCAAATCCTCCGGTGTTAGCCATTTTTAGTCCAAGTAGAGAAACGGAACTACACACAGACGCAAGCTCATACGGCTATGGCGCAATATTGATGCAAAGACAGGATGATGGGAAGATGCATCCTGAGTCCTATTATTCCGGAAAAACAACAGAAGCAGAATCTCGGTATCATAGTTTTGAATTAGAGACATTGGCTATAATGTATGCATTGAGACGGTTTAGAGCATATCTGGAGCATAGGTCTTTTAAAATAATCACAGATTGCAATTCATTAGTACAGACGCTAACTAGAAAGTCTATTAGCCCTAAAATAGCACGGTAGTCCCTAGAGTTAGAGAACTATGATTATTCCATTATACACAGACCTGGGACCAGTATGGCGCACGTTGACGCGTTGAGCAGACAAGATCAAGTAATGAAGACGCTAGAGGATAGTTATAGAGTCAAATACGGTTTAAAAAAGTCCAGTTTGGAAAAAGATAAGAGCGAAGAGCAGAAAAAATGGAAGAGTACAGGCAGCGATAATTATAGTAGTAAGCATAGAAGTACCGTAGAGAACCCTATAATTGAGTGTAGAGAAGCAAGTACCGTAGAGAACCCTGTGATTGAGTGTAGAGATAACCAAGAGAACGTAGTGGCTAAATGTAGGGAAGATGGGACCAGGAAGTTGAGTGAAAGTAGAGGAAGCGTTAACGATGTGGTGGGGGGAGTAGACTATACTCGTAGTGGAAACCACGATAAGGGGAACAAAGGGGCTAAGGATACAGCTGAGAGGGAGAAGTTAGAGTTTCAGGAGGAAGGCTTATTGAAATCATTGATAATTGGGGTAGTAGGTGTAACGCCAGAAGACGCCGATTTGATATTACAAACTGAGCAGATGCGGGATAAGGAGGTAGTCAGGATTCGGAAAATGCTAGAGGATGGAATTGACGTAGACTTTGAAATGGTTGATGGGATTGTATACAAGAGAAATAATGAGAGCAAACTTTGTTTTTATGTACCAATGTGTATGGAAGAGCAGTTGATAAGACGGTCACATGAAAAATTAGGACATCTAGCAGTAGAAAAATGTGTGAATGACTTGTTGAGGACCTACTGGTTTCCGTCAATGAGAAGTAAAGTGACAAGGTTCATTAGAAACTGTTTATCGTGTATACTACACTCAATGCCTAAAACAATCCACAATAGGACGCTCCATAGTATTCCAAAGTCGTGTGTACCCTTTCATACCATACATATTGATCATTTGGGTCCCTTGCCAAGTGTTAGATCTAAGCGGAAGCACCTTTTTGTCGTAATAGATGCATTCACTAAGTTTGTCAAATTGTTCCCGGTTAATAGCACCAGCACTCGAGAATCAAAGGATGCTTTAAGTAAATATTTCGATTTTTATAGTAGACCTACTAGGGTAATATCAGACCGTGGGACCTGTTTCACTTCGTTAGAGTTCTCTAATTTTCTGCAGGATAGAGGGATAGAGCATATTAAGGTAGCCACAGCGGCGCCGCAAGCGAATGGTCAAGTCGAGCGGGTGAATCGTGTGCTTACTCCTATGTTAGGGAAATTGTCAGAGCCACTGGAACAAGGGGATTGGCATAAGTTAATGAACAAGGTAGAGCACGCTATCAATAATTCTGTTAACAGTAGTACGAAGGAGACACCTAGCATATTACTATTTGGAACACCTCAGAGAGGACCTGTTATAGATGAATTATCTGAATACCTAGAGGAGAAGTTAGCGTCAGATCATAGAGATTTGGAAACTTTGCGAGAAACAGCAAGTGGGAACATACGGGATTCGCAGATTAGAAATGAGAAAATGTACGCTAATAAACATAGAGCCCCGTCGATATATGAACTTGGGGATTATGTAGCTGTCCGGCATGTAGACACAACACCTGGGGTCAATAAGAAGTTCGCGCCCAAGTATAGAGGGCCGTACAGGATTAACAGAGTATTTGATAATGATCGCTATGAGGTTGTCGACATTGAGGACTGTCAACTAACACAGATGCCCTTCCGAAGCGTACTAGAACCAGCAAGGCTAAAACCATGGGTAGAGTGTAAGAATAAAACCGTGGCATCATGTTGTTAATAGAGAATAAGAAATGTTAAGCAAGTTATATGACTTAGATGTGTAGATCGGGGACGATCTGTAGTCAGGTTGGCCGAATGTAAGATACGAATATCAGTTAAATTAGTTATTTGTCGATACTATTGTAAGAAACACTTCTGTACTCGATATATCGATACTTGTTATAAACAATAAGAAAAGATTGTCAGAAAAGATTATTATAAGATTGACGATCGAAAGGAGAAGTCGTGAAGAAAAACGTGGATTTATATTTTACAATATATATACATATATTATATCCCTGAAATATCCCTTACAATCTTATTACAAAATATTTACTTTTATCTAGATTTAGCGAATTTTTAGGACTTTTATTTATATTTTTTCCTATTTTATTTATTCTTAGTTATTTTAACCTTTGTCCATAATTAGCAGATAATCTAAGTATATTATAAATTTGTAGAAAAAATCGTGTGTGTAAGCGTCTACCTCCCAAACGCGTGCACCAAATTGCATGCTGTTTTTTTTTAATGATAGCCAGGGATTTTACAAATAAATTTGTACTTTTTTATAAATGGGCTCCTCAATAATTAATCAAAAATATCTTAAATTTTGTCCAAAAGTGTGTGTTTGAACGCCTATTTTGTTTCACTTCTCCGCAACGCGTGCACCAAATTGCATGCGATAAAAATTATAGCCAGAGAATGTGGATTTGTTTCTATACAAAAGTTTGTACTTTTCTTCAAATAGATTCCTCGAAAATTAAAGATTAATCAAACAAAATTTTGAAATTTGGTCTAAAAATGTGTGTTTAAACGACTATTTTATTTCTTTTGATTTTGTGTCATTCTGTACTTTTTTTTGTGAAAAATTTTTTCTGAAAAAATTACAATTTGTGTAAGTATATTTGTTGCTTTTGAAAATGTGTGCGTTTTAAACCAACCAGTGTGGTTTTTAAAGTTAAATGTCGAGACGATCAAATTTGGGCCGGCGAACGCGAAATGAGTCAAGTTGTGCCTTCGAGGAGCCGTGAAAGTAGTCAAGACATTACCCATCGCAATGAAAATAATCGTCTACGCACAGCAAGGTCCCGTTCAGATCAACGGAGCATTGATGCAACAACAACTGCAAGTGAACGTCGTGATATACAAAATCTACAAGGTGTTGCGTTCGCGTACAATAGTGTCACCGATTTCGCTTCACATAGGCAAATTATAATTGGTCCAATGATCGACCGTTATCGCCATTGTCAGGCATTTAAATTTTAAGGTGAAGCAGATGGGATGTGCTGTGCGAGTGGTAAAGTGAAATTAGCTGAATTAGGGAGCCCACCACAACCATTCAGCTCATTTCTTAATGGATTGACACCTGAGTCTAATCATTTTTTTAACAATATACGAAGGTATATTTCTAGTTTTCAAATCACATCTTTTGGCGTCACAAATATCATAAGAGACAACTTCATTCCAGCGTTCAAGGTAATTAAATAGTTTAGCTTGTTCTCATTCTTATTTTATTAAGATTCAAGGTCAAATATACCATAGAGCTGGCTCTTTATTACCTTTCGACAAGGCAGACCACAAATTTTTGCAATTATATATTTTATCGGGAACGCGGAAGACGAAGCTGATCGTCGGTGTGCTGATAAAGCACCGATTGGCGAACATGCAAGGCGTTTCAATGCACAAACAGCTGACGAAGTGTCAATAGTCATAGTTGGTGATCAATTTAATAATGATGCTATGATGCACTACAATATCCCATATTGTTTTGGAGCGCCCAAGATGGCTTTAATTTCAACATTAAAATGATAAAGCCAGTAAACGGTAAATTGATGAATAATTTATGATAGATTTTTATTTTAATTGAAATCATACGTTCGCCGTTACGGTAGACCAGACCTCTTCATCACCTTCCCATGTAATCCGCAATGGGAAGAAAGCTCGGATTATTGTTTGTTGGCCAAACATCTAAAGATCGCCATGATATTTTAGCACGTGTTTTTAGATAAAAATTGAAATCACTCATGGATTTAATTGTCAAACACGGTGCATATGGGTCGGTTCAATGTTGTGTGTATTCAATTGAATGGCAGAAACGAAGTTTGCCTCATTCCCATATTTTGATTTGGCTGATTAAAAAAATAAGGCCAAATCAAATGGACGATGTGATTTCGGCCGAAATTCCAGATCGGACAGTGGATCCTGAATTGTTTGAAGTGCTCACCAAAATTATGATTCACGGTCCATCTGGTGCGTTGAATTTGAATTCACCCTGTATGGTTAAAAGGAAAAGCTCCAAACGTTTTCCAAAAAATTTGATCTCCGATACAGTGACGGAAAACGATGGATATCCCGAATATCGGCGTCGAACAACTGAAGATAATATAAATTCAGTAACTTTGAGAGTTCAAAATCAAGATTTGGAAATTGATAATCGTTGGGCTGTGCCATATTCGTCGTTATTATCTAAGATATATAAAACGCAAATAAACGTTGAGGTTTGAAATTCAGTTCAATCTTTTAAATATATTTGAAAATACATCCATATACTTATATGGAAGTTTTTGGAGCAGTTGCTAATGTTACCAATGAATCACTCAATTTCAAATGGGCAGATACATCAGTTTAAATGAAGCAGTATGGGCGCATTTTATCATTTTTCAAAGGAGAAGACGCGGACGAGCCGTTCATGGTCACCCAGTTTTGTTTCACTCAGATGCGATAGGATGAATTTATACAGTTCATCCCAACAATAAAGAGTGTTATTATTAGCGATTGTTGCTAATAAATGTTCGTGGACCCACATCATTGGAATATTTGCGAACTGTTGATGAAGAATTGTGTAGGACCTATCGCGAAGCATGCGAACGATTGAATTTGCTTGATCTTACACTTGAAGATGCAGCATTTCAAAAAGATCTGAAGTGCTGCAGCAATGCTCTCTTATTGTATGGCATGAGTGTACTATGGCCAACAAGAAGTCACTGGAAGCACTTAATCGTACGTTGAAAGATATTCGTGGAGATATTGGATTGTTTGGTGGTGCATTAATATTGTTGGCAGGTGATTTCAGACAAACATTGCCTGTAGTCAAACTAGGAGCTGCTGCTGTTGCGTGTTTAAAAACATTGCCCTGTGAAAACACTTAGATTGACTACAAATGTACGTACCATAAATGTACGTGTTCAATTGTAAAACGATGCTTTAGCAAATTGTTTTTTCCAGACAACTGTTAGACATTGGTAATGGCATACTTCCCGTCGACAATTCTGGCTTCATAAGGCTTCCAAATAATTTTTGCTCTTTTGTGTCATCGAAGGAAGTCTTGATTCAGAGTGTGTTTCCAAATATTGTAAAATAGTTTTTTTTTAAGAATTAAAAAAATTTTTTTTTATGTTGTTTTCAGAGGTAGTGTTTCTATTTTTCACACGACTTAAGTATCTTATATATGTATTTATGCTTGGAACTTTTCAGTTCTGGAAAGCTGATAAATGCAGCTATAAATCAGACCAGGCACTTTGTAGTTGCAGCTTAACGTCTAGAAGATATTAAGCTTTTAAGTTCAAATTGATCATTTTTTTGCCGTATTTTTTCACAAAGTTTTGACTTTAAAAACTCAGGAAAAGTCGAAAAAAAATTATATCCTGTCGTTTATTATACCCGTACTCAAAAAGAGTTAAGGGGTATATTGTTTTTGTGGTAAAAGTGGTTGTGTGTAACGCAGAGAAGGAAAATTTTCGACCCCATAAAGTACATTTGTATGTATATTCTTGATCAGTGTCAATAGCCGAGTCGATAGAGTCATGTCTGTCTGTCCGTCCGTCTGTCCGTACTGATGAGTGCCTAGATCTCAGAAACTATAAAAGCTAGAGCAACGAAATTTCGTTTTGAGACTCATGTGATATCACACTATTACAAGTGTATTTTTTGGTTTTGGTTAACGAACTGTAGCTCCGCCGTTTCTCCTTATGTTTTAATAAACAATACCTTAGACGACGCCTAATTAATGCGTCTATCTAAAACCAAATGTGTTAGCTAATAAATATAATTTTTTCCACTTTTCCTGAGTTTTTAAAATCAAAATTTCGTGAAAAAGTACTGAAAACATTATCAAATTTGAACTTAAAAGCATAATATCTTCCAGACCTTAAGCTGAAGCTACAATGTGTCTGGGCCTGATTTATAGCTGCATTTGTCAGCTTTTCAGAACTGCAATGGAAAATGCAACCAGAAATAAGATACTTAAGTTATATGAAAACGAGAAACACTGCATCTGAAAAAAAAAACCAGATTTCGTACTGTTGACATTCTTTGAAAAATGTTAGATATTAGTACCTTATTTTTTGTTAAGAATAGGTGTCCCTTAAACGTTCATATCTGAAAATTAGACCATACCCAACAACAAATTTTTTATTAAAAGTCCTAAGTTGCTGAAATTTTAAAAAAAATTTTGGAAAACATCAACTCTTTAGGTATATTTATTCTATAAAATCCTTTGAAAGGTCGTGGGCCAGCAACGCTTCAAGCGGTAAAATGTGATTTTCGGAGGGTTGGTCAGCCAATTTAAGCTTAGCCGTTTTTTACAAAAGATTTTAATGAGCAATACTTTAAACAGCGCTTTATTAATGCACATATACACAACAAATATAAAGACACAGGCTTCATTTTTCGACTTTTCCTGCGTTTTTTAAGTCAAAATTTTGATCAAAATACCGCACAAAAATCATAAATTTTGCTCTTGAAAACTTAATATTTCCCAGACATACCGTCTGGGTATGTCGCTATATACTCGCTACTCAACGAGTTTATTGATGTATTAGATTTGTGGTCGAAGTGGATGTGTGTAACGCAGAGAGGGAAACGTTTCCGACCCTATAAAGTATATATATTCTCGATCGGTATCATTAGCCGTATCACTTAAAACTCATTATTCTCCGACATATACATATGCAGGTTCAAGCCATATCAGTGGATGTTAAGGACAAGCTTCAAAGCGGGATGTATAGTTTAATTGAGAAGAGGGGCAGAATCCAAGCTTGGGAATTCTTCTCAAAAATTAAAGACGAAAATGGAAAGGAAGTCTATGAGCTTGTAGTCTGTAAGCTGTGATTTGCTACCTTTAAGTTTGCGGGAAGCACATCTAACCTTGTAAAACATATATCTTACATTATGAACTCCAGTAAATTTCGCAACGCTTCCCAAATTGATGCAAATCCCGAAACGAAACCGGAGGGGGTTGCTGTAATAACCGAATGGGTTGTTAAGAACTGTCGTTCATTCAAAATTATTGACGGTTCCGGACTTAAAAAGTTTGCATCCTTTCTGATTAAAATTGGAGCAACCTATGGTGCTAATGTAGACGTTGACAAGAAACCCCATCCAACAACAATATCACGAACTATTTCTATGATATATGAGAGTACTTCTTCATTTGGTCCAATAAAAGCATCCTACTTGTCCAGCACAGTTCACTATGTAAAGAACGGAGTACTGCACAGGCTTGTTATCATCAAAACTACACATTGTAGAAGTTTATATTAATTGTATTTATAATATTTACTAGGTTTTCATATTCGTAAAAATTCGGGAGATATTGAAAGACTTTGGATGCGATCTTGAACTTGACAATCCCATAATTGTAACAGATTGGTGTTCGAACATGATCAAAGCGTTTGACAATATGAAAAAAAAATTCATTGCATCAACCACCTGCTAAACAACTCAGTTGAAAATGCCATCAATTCTGTCTGTCCAGTTGAGTTGGGAGCAGCGCTGCGGCAGAATTTATCGAACATTTTACTCTGCGCATACAATTTTGCTGGCATGGTGGCTGAAAACATCATTTTCTATCAAGCAGTGCCTCAGTAGTTCGACTGAAAGTCATTAGACGTGTCTAGAGACGGCTACGAACAAAAATTTTTCATTTTGTCGTAATAATGTCATATGGCTATCATGAGTGAGTGAACAAAAAATACCTGTTCACTTCAGTGAGTGAACTGAACATGTTCACTTATTTTTTGTTCAGTTGCTCACTTGTTCAGTCAGTTGTTCACTTAGTTGTTCCCTGATCAGTTTACTCACTTGTTCAGCTGTTCCCTGTTCAAGATTGGTCTGCGATACACAAGACAATATTACTTTGCAGATCTAACACTTCGCCTTTTGGTCGTCCAAATGCTAAAAATGTTCCCAAATCGAATATGGCTCTTTTGTTTTCGTAAATAGTTATATTTCCACATATAAAAGAGGAACGCACAGAACACCAAAGCAGGATTAAATTCTCTTGAAATTTTTTTAGATAAATTTAAATACTTTTTTTTTACATATCCTGCTAGACTAGACTGCCAAATCCTTGTCCTTCCCAACGACTGTCTTAAAGGAGCTCACAACTGAAAGTGCTTTTGAATTTGTATTTTTACGATTTTATGAGATTAGCTACTGAGGATTAATGCAGGGCTCCATTTTACACTAATAGCCTTTTCACACTGGCGACCATCCACCATCCCCCATTCATTTCTGGGATGGTCCGTAAGGTTTTGCCGTTCCGAAAATTTCCCAGTTATCCCACCATCCATCTGGGATGTTCCTAATTCGCACGTTTCCATGCGGTATTTTTTCGATAATTGTCAAATGCAACCATATATAATAGACATTAAAAAAATAAGGCCAAATCAAATGGACGATGTGATTTCGGCCGAAATTCCAGATCGGACAGTGGATCCTGAATTGTTTGAAGTGCTCACCAAAATTATGGTTCACGGTCCATCTGGTGCGTTGAATTTGAATTCACCCTGTATGGTTAAAAGGAAAAGCTCCAAACGTTTTCCAAAAAATTTGATCTCCGATACAGTGACGGGAAACGATGGATATCCCGAATATCGGCGTCGAACAACTGAAGATAATATAAATTCAGTAACTTTGAGAGTTCAAAATCAAGATTTGGAAATTGATAATCGTTGGGCTGTGCCATATTCGCCGTTATTATCTAAGATATATAAAACGCAAATAAACGTTGAGGTTTGAAATTCAGTTCAATCTTTTAAATATATTTGAAAATACATCAACAAGGGAAGTATATGGAAGTTTTTGGAGCAGTTGCTAATGTTACCAATGAATCACTCAATTTCAAATGGGCAGATACATCAGTTTAAATGAAGCAGTATGGGCGCATTTTATCATTTTTCAAAGGAGAAGACGCGGACGAGCCGTTCATGGTCACCCAGTTTTGTTTCACTCAGATGCGATAGGATGAATTTATACAGTTCATCCCAACAATAAAGAGTGTTATTATTAGCGATTGTTGCTAATAAATGTTCGTGGACCCACATCATTGGAATATTTGCGAACTGTTGATGAAGAATTGTGTAGGACCTATCGCGAAGCATGCGAACGATTGAATTTGCTTGATCTTACACTTGAAGATGCAGCATTTCAAAAAGATCTGAAGTGCTGCAGCAATGCTCTCTTATTGTATGGCATGAGTGTACTATGGCCAACAAGAAGTCACTGGAAGCACTTAATCGTACGTTGAAAGATATTCGTGGAGATATTGGATTGTTTGGTGGTGCATTAATATTGTTGGCAGGTGATTTCAGACAAACATTGCCTGTAGTCAAACTAGGAGCTGCTGCTGTTGCGTGTTTAAAAACATTGCCCTGTGAAAACACTTAGATTGACTACAAATGTACGTACCATAAATGTACGTGTTCAATTGTAAAACGATGCTTTAGCAAATTGTTTTTTCCAGACAACTGTTAGACATTGGTAATGGCATACTTCCCGTCGACAATTCTGGCTTCATAAGGCTTCCAAATAATTTTTGCTCTTTTGTGTCATCGAAGGAAGTCTTGATTCAGAGTGTGTTTCCAAATATTGTAAAATAGTTTTTTTTTAAGAATTAAAAAAATTTTTTTTTATGTTGTTTTCAGAGGTAGTGTTTCTATTTTTCACACGACTTAAGTATCTTATATATGTATTTATGCTTGGAACTTTTCAGTTCTGGAAAGCTGATAAATGCAGCTATAAATCAGACCAGGCACTTTGTAGTTGCAGCTTAACGTCTAGAAGATATTAAGCTTTTAAGTTCAAATTGATCATTTTTTTGCCGTATTTTTTCACAAAGTTTTGACTTTAAAAACTCAGGAAAAGTCGAAAAAAAATTATATCCTGTCGTTTATTATACCCGTACTCAAAAAGAGTTAAGGGGTATATTGTTTTTGTGGTAAAAGTGGTTGTGTGTAACGCAGAGAAGGAAAATTTTCGACCCCATAAAGTACATTTGTATGTATATTCTTGATCAGTGTCAATAGCCGAGTCGATAGAGTCATGTCTGTCTGTCCGTCCGTCTGTCCGTACTGATGAGTGCCTAGATCTCAGAAACTATAAAAGCTAGAGCAACGAAATTTCGTTTTGAGACTCATGTGATATCACACTATTACAAGTGTATTTTTTGGTTTTGGTTAACGAACTGTAGCTCCGCCGTTTCTCCTTATGTTTTAATAAACAATACCTTAGACGACGCCTAATTAATGCGTCTATCTAAAACCAAATGTGTTAGCTAATAAATATAATTTTTTCCACTTTTCCTGAGTTTTTAAAATCAAAATTTCGTGAAAAAGTACTGAAAACATTATCAAATTTGAACTTAAAAGCATAATATCTTCCAGACCTTAAGCTGAAGCTACAATGTGTCTGGGCCTGATTTATAGCTGCATTTGTCAGCTTTTCAGAACTGCAATGTAAAATGCAACCAGAAATAAGATACTTAAGTTATATGAAAACGAGAAACACTGCATCTGAAAAAAAAAACCAGATTTCGTACTGTTGACATTCTTTGAAAAATGTTAGATATTAGTACCTTATTTTTTGTTAAGAATAGGTGTCCCTTAAACGTTCATATCTGAAAATTAGACCATACCCAACAACAAATTTTTTATTAAAAGTCCTAAGTTGCTGAAATTTTAAAAAAAATTTTGGAAAACATCAACTCTTTAGGTATATTTATTCTATAAAATCCTTTGAAAGGTCGTGGGCCAGCAACGCTTCAAGCGGTAAAATGTGATTTTCGGAGGGTTGGTCAGCCAATTTAAGCTTAGCCGTTTTTTACAAAAGATTTTAATGAGCAATACTTTAAACAGCGCTTTATTAATGCACATATACACAACAAATATAAAGACACAGGCTTCATTTTTCGACTTTTCCTGCGTTTTTTAAGTCAAAATTTTGATCAAAATACCGCACAAAAATCATAAATTTTGCTCTTGAAAACTTAATATTTCCCAGACATACCGTCTGGGTATGTCGCTATATACTCGCTACTCAACGAGTTTATTGATGTATTAGATTTGTGGTCGAAGTGGATGTGTGTAACGCAGAGAGGGAAACGTTTCCGACCCTATAAAGTATATATATTCTCGATCGGTATCATTAGCCGTATCACTTAAAACTCATTATTCTCCGACATATACATATGCAGGTTCAAGCCATATCAGTGGATGTTAAGGACAAGCTTCAAAGCGGGATGTATAGTTTAATTGAGAAGAGGGGCAGAATCCAAGCTTGGGAATTCTTCTCAAAAATTAAAGACGAAAATGGAAAGGAAGTCTATGAGCTTGTAGTCTGTAAGCTGTGATTTGCTACCTTTAAGTTTGCGGGAAGCACATCTAACCTTGTAAAACATATATCTTACATTATGAACTCCAGTAAATTTCGCAACGCTTCCCAAATTGATGCAAATCCCGAAACGAAACCGGAGGGGGTTGCTGTAATAACCGAATGGGTTGTTAAGAACTGTCGTTCATTCAAAATTATTGACGGTTCCGGACTTAAAAAGTTTGCATCCTTTCTGATTAAAATTGGAGCAACCTATGGTGCTAATGTAGACGTTGACAAGAAACCCCATCCAACAACAATATCACGAACTATTTCTATGATATATGAGAGTACTTCTTCATTTGGTCCAATAAAAGCATCCTACTTGTCCAGCACAGTTCACTATGTAAAGAACGGAGTACTGCACAGGCTTGTTATCATCAAAACTACACATTGTAGAAGTTTATATTAATTGTATTTATAATATTTACTAGGTTTTCATATTCGTAAAAATTCGGGAGATATTGAAAGACTTTGGATGCGATCTTGAACTTGACAATCCCATAATTGTAACAGATTGGTGTTCGAACATGATCAAAGCGTTTGACAATATGAAAAAAAAATTCATTGCATCAACCACCTGCTAAACAACTCAGTTGAAAATGCCATCAATTCTGTCTGTCCAGTTGAGTTGGGAGCAGCGCTGCGGCAGAATTTATCGAACATTTTACTCTGCGCATACAATTTTGCTGGCATGGTGGCTGAAAACATCATTTTCTATCAAGCAGTGCCTCAGTAGTTCGACTGAAAGTCATTAGACGTGTCTAGAGACGGCTACGAACAAAAATTTTTCATTTTGTCGTAATAATGTCATATGGCTATCATGAGTGAGTGAACAAAAAATACCTGTTCACTTCAGTGAGTGAACTGAACATGTTCACTTATTTTTTGTTCAGTTGCTCACTTGTTCAGTCAGTTGTTCACTTAGTTGTTCCCTGATCAGTTTACTCACTTGTTCAGCTGTTCCCTGTTCAAGATTGGTCTGCGATACACAAGACAATATTACTTTGCAGATCTAACACTTCGCCTTTTGGTCGTCCAAATGCTAAAAATGTTCCCAAATCGAATATGGCTCTTTTGTTTTCGTAAATAGTTATATTTCCACATATAAAAGAGGAACGCACAGAACACCAAAGCAGGATTAAATTCTCTTGAAATTTTTTTAGATAAATTTAAATACTTTTTTTTACATATCCTGCTAGACTAGACTGCCAAATCCTTGTCCTTCCCAACGACTGTCTTAAAGGAGCTCACAACTGAAAGTGCTTTTGAATTTGTATTTTTACGATTTTATGAGATTAGCTACTGAGGATTAATGCAGGGCTCCATTTTACACTAATAGCCTTTTCACACTGGCGACCATCCACCATCCCCCATCCATTTCTGGGATGGTCCGTAAGGTTTTGCCGTTCCGAAAATTTCCCAGTTATCCCACCATCCATCTGGGATGTTCCTAATCCGCACGTTTCCATGCGGTATTTTTTCGATAATTGTCAAATGCAACCATATATAATAGACATTCACAACGAAAAATCGGAATTCACTACGAAAATGTAAGCAATGACAGACAGGAAAATGGAAAAAAACAACAACAAAACATCTGATGTCAAAATATTCTCATGCACAAAAACTCAGAAGTGAGATAGTTTGTGGACTATCCTCTGGGAATTTGTTTGTGAGGAGTGTTTTGCAAAATTCATGCAGGAAGTTGCACACGCTGTTGGCTAACAGCCCTCCGACTATTCTGTACTCAGAAAACAGCCAAAAGTATACAATGCTATGGCGATATAAAATTTTCATTAAAAAGCATCTTTGTTTTCGGCTACATCTTTCTCCCAAAATGTCCCGAACCGCTTCTAAAATGTCCTATCATATATATTTGTATTTAAAACATTGATTGGATTTTGTAGAAGCAGTCACAAATGACCACGCTTCAGTTTTTCGAAACAAATATCCATTCTAATATCTCCTCCTCGTCCACATCCTCTTCATCCGTGTGCAGCAACATGATTATTTTGGTCAAGAATATGTTTTGCTGTTGAATCACATTTACAACCATTGCAATATTATAAATATTCATTTTAATTAAAGACGTAAACAAATTTCCGCACGCAATTATGAGCATCAGCTGTTTGTCATGGATGGGGGATGGTGGATGGTCTCAGTGTGAATCGGACTTTCACATATTTTAAAACTGCACACTGAGCCCATCCCGGAGGAACGGTGGGAATTTTTTAAATATGTCATGTTGCTGCACATGGATGATGAAGATGAGGAGGAGATATCAGAATGGATATTTGTTTTGAAAACACTGAAGCGTGGTCATTTGTGACTGCTTCTACTAAATCCAATCAATGTTTTAAATACAAATATATATGCTATGTCTTTCGGTTCCGGACATTTTGGGACAAAGCTGTAGCCATAAACAACGATGCACTTTTTAATGAGAATTTTATATCGCCATAGCATTGTATACTTTGGGCTGTTTTTCTGGGTACAGAATAGTCGGAGGGCTGTTAGCCAACAGCGTGTGCAATTTCCTGCATGAGTTTAGCAAAACACTCCTCATAAACAAATTCCCAGAGGATAGTCCACAAACTATCTCACTTCTGAGTTTTGTGCCTGAGAATATTTTGACATCAGATGTTTTGTTGTTGTCTTTTTTTCCTTTTTCCTGTCTGTCATTGTTTACATTTTCGTAGTGAATTCCGATTTTTTGTTGTGAATGTCTATTAGTTATGGTTGCATTTGACAATTATCGAAAAAATACCGCATGGAAACGTGCGAATTAGGACAATCCCAGATGGATGGTGGAATAACTGGGAAATTTTCGGAACGGCAAAACCTTACGGCCCATCCCAGAAATAGATGGGGGATGGTGGATGGTCGCCAGTGTGAAAAGGCTATAACGGTTGGATGGTAGTTGGGGTGTTGCCGGAATGGTGTTGCCTGGCTGTCATAGCCATATCAATTATATCCCATACTACTAGTTCTTAATAATGATCAAAAAATGGACCAAAAGCAAACGCATAAAAATTTTAAAGCTCTTAGATTTTTCTCTTACCTGAGAAGTACTTAAAATCACTTTGGATTGTTTTTTTTCCGTTCCAGTAAATATCATTAATGAATTCAAATTTGGTGAAAATGATATTATAGAATCATAGTCGTGAGTGCATAGAATATTCCTTGATCGATGCTCCAGTAAATGAATACCTTTTTGGTCAACTGCTAACCATAGCATTCGTGGCCAGTTAGAGGTGAAGCTTTGCTGAAACATAATGTTTAGATTCAATAAATCTATATATTCAAGTATCTCGTGTTTAAAGTGTTTTTCCTACTAGTTTTTAATTTATTTGTCTGTGTGTTTTGTGACATAATCTAATATTTGTCTGTTCCTTCGTCTCGCATTCGAGTACGAGCCAGATACTAAATATTTCGCTCATCAGAAAGTGTTGACAAGGAATGTCCCCATTGGGTCAAATTCAAACATGAATCTGATGATATTTGTTGGTCATCAGAAAAGTGCAACTACCTGATTTGGAGACTCCACCAAAACCCCTGAAGCTTGGTAACTTGATACCTCACCGCACGGATCCATTCCATTTGCAAATTAAATATATGCTTGCAAATGACATCGAACGGACCACCAGATATAGTCAACAATACTGCGGAAAATGGTCAACAATTTAATTCAACAGTGGGCTCATTTCTGCCAATGCAAACCGTATCACATACGTTTTTACGAATATACTTTACGGTGAGGACATAAATCGTCTATGCCACTAACGAACACTCGCTTATTGTAGGTGCACTACGCAGCTACCATAACCTCATTTCGACAATAGCATATTGAAATAATTAAAATCCCACATGGACAAATCAGAAAGTGAAAATCAAAATATTTAGATTTGAAGTTGTTTTCATTGAAAATACAGGCTGTATACGAGGAGTGCTATTTATGTTTCTGGCCTAGGTCCCTTCTAGCCGTATTAGGACCAAATGGTCAGTTGCATAACAAATTTTGCAGTTTTTTTGATTAAACCTACCTACAACTTTTTCATGTACGACCACGTTTGATATCGATTAACGATAAATCCAAAATTCATCTCGGGCAAAAATTGAAATTTACACATAAAAATGTCTCTGTCATGATTTTCTTACATATTTGATGTGGATTTTTAAGCCAAGAAAGCTTCGATCAGCTGAGTTAAACTGTTATTAATGAAGCACCATGCATTGCCAATGTAAAAAAACTGGTATCGTGAATTCAACCGTGGCCGTCCTTCGTTGCAGTACGAATGTCGTCAAGGTAGTTCAAAATGAATTTTTGTGCGCGAAATGATTGAGCAAGATCGTCATGTCATACTGTGAGATTGAAGTATTCTTGGGCATTTAACGAATTTGAGCTCTACAGGTTCTCCATACATTTTAATAAACAATACCTTAAACAACACCTTATTAAACCACAAAATTAAAAAAAAAAAGCAAAGGACACAGGATATAATTTATATTCGACTTTTCCTGAGTTTTTAAAGTCAAAATTTCGTAAAAAATACCGCACAAAATTTGTTGCATTTGAAAACTTAATATTTCATAGACGGTAAGCTGAAATCACAAAGTGATTGGATTCAATTTCTAGCTTTTTTAATTTTCTTTTCAGAATAGCAAAGTTCTTTACAACCACACATACATATGTAAGTTATGTGAAAAAACAAAGCGCTACCTCTAAAAAAGTTCTGCCATAGAAAAAAATAAATATCATCAAACTTTCAGAAAAAGTTGGTTTGTTCCTTAAGGAAAAATCGTGTCGGCTAGTGTAATTTATGATTGATTTTTATTTTAATTGAAATTGAATTTAATTCAATTGTAGGTCGAGAAGGAACAAAGAAAGTTAGTGCTTTGAATTATTACGCATACAGGATGCAGATACGGCAAAATCAAGACAATTATTGACATGTATGCAAAAATTGAATCGGAAAGGTTGAATTTTCTTCGATTCAACCAAGCACAATTACGTTCTCATGAGTATGTTCATTTGCGTGATGCCATTCACAACGATGGTAATGCACAAAACGTTGGAACTATGATAATATTACCGTCATCGAATGTTGGAAGTCCACGTCAAATCTGCGAGTACGCGCAAGATGCAATGTCGTACTTTCGCCGGTACGGTCGACCAGACCTCGTCATCACCTTTACGTGTAATCCGCAATGGGAAGAAATCTCGGAATTATTGTTTGTTGGCCAAACATCGAAATATCGCCACAATATTTTAGCACGTATTTTTTGACAAAAATTTAAATCACTCATGGATTTAATTGTCAAACACGGTGCATTTGGGTCTGTTCAATTTTGGATGTATTTAATTGAATTTTTATAAAAAGGAAGGTGCGAGATGAAGACGCGAGAGAACGGCTGCATAGGCATGCAAACAACTAACAATAATAAGAATTTACTCTACTACTGCACCACTGGCTATAATCTATGTATTTAAGTACACTATTTGGCTGCGTAACCAAACATTGTGGCTTCGAGGAGCCGTGAAAGTCGCCAAGACATTACACAACGCAAAGAAAATAATCGTCGACGCACAGCAAGGTCCCGTTTGGATCTACGGAACAATGATGCAACAAAAACCGCAAATAAACGTCGTGATATACAAAATCTACAAGGTGTTGCGTTCACGTACAATAGTGTCACCGATTGCGCTTCTTATAGGCATATTATAATTGGTTCAATGAACGACCGTTGTCGTCATTCTCAGGCATATCATTTTAAAGGTGAAGCAGATGGGATGAGCTGTGCGAGTGGTAAAGTGAAATTACCTGAATTAGGAAGCCCATCACAACCATTGAGCACAACCGACGATCTATAGCTTAGCTGCTGGCTATGTGACAATTTTGCCCATTTAAAATGAGCTGTTGGTAGTAATTTTGGTCGACTACATGATTTAATTTTAAAACGTGTTGGTCTGACTTGGTCATCTTTAGCGCGCCGGGTGATTGAGGCTGAAATGCGTACTTTTATGAGACAGACTCGTACTAGTTTTCTGGACGTCCGGATGGAATTTTTCACTCTCAACGAGAAGTTTCTGACCTAAGAAACTCAATTTCTTGGTCTCAAACTACTGATTTAATCTCCTAGACCAGGGGTCGGCAACCTTTTGAGGCGGAAGAGCCAAAATACATAATTTACAAAAATTTCCCATTTTTCAAAGAGCCACTCAAATGTTTGAGTTAATATCAAGGTATTTGATGAGGATCTATATATTTTTTTTTCCATTAATAGCTTTTAATAAAAAATAATATTCATTGATATAAAAACATACACATTTTTCGCTCAAAAGATATTTATTTTCGATGTTTTGACACTTTAATATAATTATTAATATCTGTTAATGGAACTGGAGAGCGAAAAAGCCGCATGCGGCTCGCGAGCCGCTGGTTGCCTACCACTGTACTAAACGGAAAATCCCTAACAACGATATTCTCTGTTTTGCCGTCAGTACAATGAATGATTAAGGCGGATGGTTTGCCTACTTATTAGCACGCTACATACAGTTGACCATGTGAAAATACAGGATGCTCCGCAATGTAGCGCCACTCACCGCCACTCCGTTTTTCACAATGTAGCGCCACTCACTGTAACCATCACTGCTGACACCGCTGTTAGTGCATCCAGTGCGCGTTTGTAAGTTGCTGATGATGTCCCCACTGTTCCTGCCACCGTTCCTGTTCCACCAGTATCTACTGACGCTGCTTTCGTTTCTGCTCCGGGACTCACTGTCCTCACTGTTCCTGCCACCGTTCCTGTTTCATCCATTGCTTCTGTTGCTGTCATCGTTCCTGCCCCTTGACTCCAACTAACCTCAAAAGGCAATCTTTGTCTCTCGCCTCCACACCGCAAACCACACCGGAAGATGTTAAACTACATCTTAGTTATTATCTCAACTCACCGCCTGATGACTTTATCATAAATAAATTTATTTTTATTTTATTTCCTGCTTTATCCTATCGCTACAAGTATAAACTTATTTTTATTGCGTTAGTCACTCGTATTTAGAGTAGTATACATATGTATATAATTCATTTTGGATGTTATTTACTTAAGCCTAATAATTAAACATTGAAATTTTGACAAAGTTATGTACTTAAAGCAAATACTTATATACTAACATTTTATTTATTTATTTTATTTTTTTTAATATTAATTTTAATTCTTTTTATTTATTTTTTTATTTTTTTTATTTTTTTATTTTTTTATACTTAATGATGAATTTTTGTTGTTTTTATTTTTATTGGTTTCCTAAATGCTCTTTAATTTTATTATGAAATTGAGTTGCGCTCCTAATGGATTTGATGTGATGAGGAAGACTGTTCCATAAGCGGATTGCATTAACAAAGAACTGCCTCTTCGAGCAAAGCGTTTGAGTTTTTAGTTATTTGTGATGTAGCAGGGTTAAGTTTGCAGTAAAGGTAAATCGGTTCTTGGGTCGTTACAATTTTATGAAAGTATACTAAAGTTCTAAAATCTATCCAAGTCGTCAAGCTAAGGTCAAGTATTTTATTTGTCAAGTGTGATACATGGTCGAAACGTCTTAAATTAAACACATATCGAAGAATTGAATTAAAGGCTACTACTAGTGTGCGCATGTCGCGAGTATCACTATGTCCAAATATTTCAACACCATATAATAGAGTGGGGATGAGAATGACTTTAGAAATCAGAAGTCTTATTTCTTCTGGTAAAAATGTTTTAAACGCTGACAATTGGCGTAACAGACCATAGGTACGTCCTGTTGCCTTTGAAATGTGTTTGCTCCATGACAGTGTGCTGCTAAATGTTATGCCCAGGTTAACTGCATGGTCTTCATAGGAAATGGGTGCGTTGTCAATGTGTAGTTTCTCCAGATTTTTTGTGTTAATACTTTTTTTTAGCAATTACTAAACATTTTGACTTTTTAGGATTTATTTCCAAGCCATTCTCTTTTGCCCATTTCTCCATTATGGACAGCATTTTGTTGCACGTACTGACACAAACATTTATTTCATTAACGGGACTGCTAACATAAATTTGGACGTCATCAGCATATAGATGTACTTCACATTCGGACAGGACACTAGGTAGATCATTAACATATATTGAAAACAATAATGGGCCTAACACAGATCCCTGAGGAACACCCCGCGTAAGTTTCATAAAAGTGGAAACTTTTGTACCTGAGACTACTGCTTGCAATCGATTTGTAAGATAAGACTTTATAAAGTTGACTGCAGTGTCTGAGAAATTGAATATGTTCGTCAATTTTGCGCAGAGTATTTTATGATTTACGGAGTCGAGTGCCTTACTATGGTCAAGAAGTGTTAAGAACGTAACCCAGTTCTTGTCAAGTTGCTGTCGTATATCTTCCACAATATCTGTTATGGCACTTATGCAGCTTCGTTTGCTTTTGACTGTGCTTAAATCTGTGAAGACATAAGATTTTCAAGAACTTTTGAAAGAAATGGAATTGAAATCGGTCTATAGTCATTGTTTTGTTTTGGGATGGGGAAAATTTTTGCCTTTTTCCATTCAGTCGGGAACGTGGATGTAGTAATTGCATTGTTTAATATATACGTGACGTGGGACAACATTTTCGGTAGTAAGATTTTTAAGAATTTTGGATTGATGCTATCAAAGCCTTCCGCATTGGACTTTACCTTAAGTATACACTCAAGGACATCACATTGATTGACACACACAAAGCTAAAACTATTATCACAGAGTGGGGTTGAATTCAGGTACATGTTGTTTGTCGATTCAGGTACACCAGTCATCGAGAACCTTCTGTTAAGCTCTTCGACATTGACATCGTGCTCAGTCTTCTGTCTGCATTTTCCGATTCCCAAGTTGTTCATTTCTTTCCACCTTTGTTTGATAGTGGAGCAGTTCTGGAATTTTGATTTATAGTAGTTACACTTAGCTGATCTTATATCCTTGGTAACCGTTGCTCTTAATCGTTTGTATGTTAAACGAAATTCATCAGTTTTATAACGCTTCCATTTATGGAAAGCAATATCTCTCTGATGCATTAGCTTTTTGATTTCACTGCTAAACCATGGTTTTTGTCTTAGCTTGGTTACTTTGGTTTTAAGAGGAACAAACTTATTGAACAGGTACAGAATATTATTGTTTAAAACACTCAATTGACTATCAACATGGGGAGATGTGTAAATGGAAGACCAGTCACATGCGTTATATTCTAGTTCTAGTTCATTAAGGTCGATATTCTTATAGTCTCTATACATAAAGGAATCAGTTTTGTAATCTAAAGTCAAGTCATATGTTAGGAAAATTAGGTCATGTTTGGAAAAAGCTGGTACTGATACCTGGTCATAGAGTAAGGTCTTATTAGGGTCATTAATAAAAAAAATGTCAAGAAGTGTATCACAGGTATTGCTGAAGTGTGTAGGCATGGTTACATTAACGGCATACAACCCCAGAGAAGCAAAGCTATCTAAAAGATGATTCTCTTTCAAGATATTGCTATTGAAATCGCCGGCCAGAATAATGTCCGTGTATGTCACTGAAATGTCCGAGATAGTGTTAATTAATGGCTCATAGTCGATTGTCCTATTGGGTCTATAAATACATCCAACTAAAATTTTCATATTTTCTTTGCTTGAGATTTCCAAAAGTAGATACTCAATGGGACATTCAACTGGTTGTTTACATTTAACGTTACATTTTAATCTAGTGTTGACATATATAGCTACACCACCTGCATGTCCAATACGATCAGAACGAAAAACAACATAACCGTCACACATAATTGACAAGTCACAGAACTCAGGAACAAACCACGTCTCGGATACACATATAATATCTACATTTGAATTGGTAAAGAGTAATTTAAACTCATCAATTTTCCTTAGCAAACTTTGTGCATTAATGTGGACAACTTTAAGACCATTTCGGTGTTTACTAATAATTTTAAGCATGCAACCGGTTAAGGAACTACCTATATCACCACTCATTTTTTAAATGGGAAATTATAAGGGGCGCAACCTCAATAACAGCAGAGCATTGTATTAAATTTAAATGAAAGATATAGTAAATTAATGATATAAATAACATAACTTTTAAAACTAAGAGTATTCGGTTAAGAGCGAAAGCTATTTACGACGCCTACTGCGTCTTTCGATCCAGCCAAAGCGCCAGTGGGAGAGGCAGAGGATGGTACTTGGAGAGGCTCAGCGGGTACGCTAGCTGGTGCTAGTAGAAAAAGCTCATCCATGCGTTCAATGCATTGAACGCCCTCTCTCTCATTACAGCGCACGTGCACAAGGCCGCGCCGCGTGAAGACTGCGGAGAGAACATGGTGCTTTTTCATCTTCATGGCCTCTTTGAATATGAGGTAATGCTCTCTTAAAAGCTGCTCATTCACATATATTGCAGCTTCAGAGTCAAAACCTACTAACTGCAAGCTCAGTTGTCTCTTGCTCTCTCGCCGGTATGCCCCAATTTTCTTTAGAAGATTGATCTTCTCGCGGACGCTTTCCAATTTTATTATTATGACGGGATCCACGTTACTGTTTTGGGTTTTGCGGGCCCTGAAAGCATTCCGGATTCTTGGTGGTGGGGTCAGCTGGAGATTGAAGCAGAGCTTATTAAAGATCACTCTTACATTTTCACCGTCCACATAAGGAACACCGTGTAGTCGCAGTTCACTCGCGCTAGCTGCCATGTGTTCGGCCGTCTGTCTCGCCTCTATGCCTCCAACTCTCTCCCCCAGTGCGCGCAGTTCCGCAACCTCTCGGTCCAGCCTCTCGACCCGTGCACCCAGTCGATCTCTCTGAGATCGAAGATCACGCACCTCCTGCTCCAAGTTTATGACTCGGGCGCCCATCTGCTTCACCTCACCAGCGATCGAGTCCAAGCGCTCCATAAGCCTGCCGAGGATGCGCTCTTCTGCTTCCTGGACATGGGACGCAATTTTGTCAGTCTGCTCTTGGAAGCGAGACTTCAGCAGCTCCAGCAGTTGAGCTGAAGGGGCGTCGGAGAGGCGCTCACTCGCGGTTCCAGCATTGTTCCGAGTGCGCTTTGTTGGCGGTGCAGTGGAAGACGACATTGTTTTTGTTTAGTGATGTTTCCAGTTCTCCTTTGTGCGTGTTTTTCGTCGGCTGCTCGCACTTATGCTTTGTTACAGCGCTTGAATGTGTGTGCAGTGATTTGACGACAGTGTTTTGTTGTTGGTTTTTTTTTTGCTTTTTGCTTTGGTTGCTTTGGTTTAGCAATTATGTATAATTAAACATAGTTTGAGTTGACGGTTGCTTATATTTTCTTCGTTTGATTGATTTTACACTGCTGAATTATGATTTAACACGCAGATAACTATAAATTTGCAGGTTTAAGCTATTAATTAACGTTAAAACGACGGAGCGACTCGCAAACATGTAGAACAAAAGTTGAATTAATTTTAAAAATAAGCGTAATATTTCATCCTTCAACATTTTTCTTCCCGATTCTCTTCTATCTAAAGCCCTGAAACTGTCTGCATGGCTTAAGCATGCATTTCTGCCAAGAAGTTCAACCCAGAGTTTTACCCAGAGTCCTAGAGTCACTCTCCCAAAGATTTAAAAAAACTGAGGAGCAATTTCACCATCCAATATCAGAATGTGCGCAGTCTTTTGGGTAAATTGACCAAAATATATACGGATAGCGCCTCTTTTGAATTCGACGCTATAGCTATAACTGAAACCTGGATAAATTTTTCCGTCTCCGATCATGAAATCTTCGTCCACAAGTTTACTACCCACCTAATGGATCGACCATCATTCGCTGGTGGGGCTCTTATTACATTAAAAAATGACTATGCATCCGAG
Source organism: Drosophila subsilvestris (assembly GCA_035043285.1). Taxonomy (NCBI): domain Eukaryota; kingdom Metazoa; phylum Arthropoda; class Insecta; order Diptera; family Drosophilidae; genus Drosophila; species Drosophila subsilvestris. The sequence goes on along the minus strand of JAWNNB010001944.1, from coordinate 133,574 downwards.
CTGTTTCCATTTAACAACACCCATAAAATTTAATTTGTTGCACTCAAAATCCGTATTGGAGCGACGTTTATCTTTTTAGCCTGTTCATATATTCCTCCTAGATCTGATGCTGTTTTTTATATGAACCACCTTTCTGCCATCCATTCTGTGGCTTCTGCTTCATGTTGTGCTGATTATAATTTGTAATGGGCGGCGTCAACATACCATTTTGTTGATGGGATAATAATCTCCCTTGCCCAAATCAATTCAGTCAAAAACAGTAGAAGTAGACTATTAGATCTCACTTTCGTCAGCGATGCTTCGATGCAACGGTTGTCAGAGGAAGTCTCTTCCTGAAGATCCGCACCATCCAACTTTGTCTATAGTTGTCGTGTTTTCGAATATTAATTCCATTATACCTTCAACAAATCCAATAAAGTGTTTTCATAAAACGAATTTCACCGATTTAAGTTTACATCTTTCGCAAATTTATTATTTATTCAGTCGTTATCAGAATTAACGGAACAGTCAACTTGTTTTACGACACGTTAAGCTCTGCCCTCAGCACCTATGTTCCTGAAGTAACCGTTCATGTATCCTCCAAGCCGCCCTGGTTCTCTAAGTATCTGTCCTACCTAAAAAATGAAAAATCCCAGCTATATAAAAAGTACCAGAGAACTGGTTCTTTATCTGACTTTGCTCAATACTCGTATGTTCGCTCTAAATTTCTTATTGTCAATACTCAATGTTATAACCAATATCTTTCCCAATGTAGTAGAAATTTTCGTAAAGGTAAGTCTAACGCGTTCACTTATTCTCTTCATTTACTGGATAAAACAGAAACTTCAGCTCGAGGTATTGCAAATTTATTTGCCACCTTCTTTTCATCGGCGTATTCATCACATACCTACGACCCCCTTATCCATACCAACTTCCTTAATGTAACAACATAGTTCTTCCCTTATTCGAAGAAAGCGCAATTTTGAAGGATTGTCATCTGTTTCTCAGCAGGACCTGATAAAGTTCCCAGCTGCATTTTAAAGTATTGCGCTCGAGCCCTTTGCCAACCTTTGTCCTTCTTGTTTAATTTGTCTCTTGAACGTTCTTGTCTTCCCGTGATTTTTAACGAATCCTACCTTATTCCTCTTCACAAAAAATGGTCTAGATCAAACGCCGGAAACTACCGAGGTATTGCAAAACTATCTGCTATTCCAAAGCTGCTAGAGCACATTGTTACTCTTCAATTGCAGCACGCATGGCGTAGTTTAATATCCCGTCGCAACATGGTTTTCTTAGACGTAGATCAACATCGACTAACCTTATAGAGTTCTCGTCTCTAATACACCAAGGCTTTCAAAGCTGCTTACAAACTGATGTAATTTTTACAGATTTTCGCAAAGCTGTTGATCTCGTAAATTGGATATCGTCGTATCTGTCGAACCGCACACAGCGTGTTGTGTTCTCTAATGTTTTGTCAAATGTCGTGAATGTTACCTCAGGTGTTTCTCAAGGAATCTGTTTGTGAATGACCTACCTGAAGCTATTTTGCACTCAGTTACATTAGTGTATGCTGATGAGGTACAAATCTGTTTTTCGTATTCCGATTGGTACTTGCACACTCGCCTTCAACTTGACCTGGATGAATTAAACCATTAAACAATGAACCATTCTAAGTGCAAACTTATGACGTTTCACCGCCGTGCTCCACATTTGGTCTCTTACTTTCCAGGACATCATGCTCTGGATCGAATTTCCACATTGAATTACCTAGGAGTCCTGTTTGATCATAAGCTATGCCTTAACTGCCATATTGCTGTAACGGTGGACAAAGCTAAGGGAGTTTTAGCGTTTTACCTAACTTACACTCTGTTCTTTATCTCGTCTCTCAGTGTTTCTATAATAATAAACAGTGCGGGTCTTTATGAGACAAACCCATTATGAATTCGCGGCCGTCAACGCTGGGTTTCGTGCCCTTCAGGATAAGCTTGTATCTATGGAGTCTCACTTTAAAAATTTAAAAATTTTATCTGAGTCGCCGAATAGAAAGAAGAGTAACAACTGTCTGCCCTCTGGTAATACAAATGCTTTTCTTGCAGTTCCTTGGACACCTTCACTCCCAGTGTCCGAAGCTCCTACTTCATCACCCACCGACTCTCCTGTTCCCGGGTCTGACTGCGATGTCAGACAGGAATTATACGATCCCGTCGGCTGCGGTTCTGGACCCGTAATCGAAGCCACGGATGCTGCTGTCAATATGGAAGTTCCGTCTAACACGGCTTCCATCGTCATCTCTGAAAGTTGATCTTTGCCTTCTGATCCTGCTCCTCAGATCGAATCTCCTTTTCCGTTGCTGCACAATAATCCTATCACCCCATCATCTACTCTAACTGCTGTCGCTCCTCTAAAACCTATTTTCGTCTCTCGACTAATGGCATCGGCCACGGAAGTTCTGGTTAGAGACTTAATCTATTCTAAACTTAATATCGATAATTCTTCTGGTCTGGTAGTTACAAAATTTAATTTTAAAGTCAAACCACTAAGCAAACAACATATAGAGGCGTCAAATCGACTAAAAACTGCTTGCATAAAATTTTTGGACGATTGGCTCCCAAGCCTTTAGGTCGGGAGCCGATAGCTTCGGCAGGGCACTCGGCTCTCTCCGGGTTGATCGCTTTTTCAGAGACCTGGCTGAACTGCCCAATTTATAACTCCGAGATTCTAGTCGACAAACATAATATATATAGGTTGGATCGTCCTACTCGTGGCGGCGGTGTCCTTGTGGCCGTTCGCTAGGACATATCGTCTCAACTCTTTTTCGTCGAAAGGGAAAACAGCATAGAAATAATTGCTGTTAAAGTTCGCATGACCTCTTTTAATCTTTTCATATCCTGCTCTTACATTCCTCCGTCCTCCGAATTTTCTACGTATATGCTTCACGTTTCATAAATGATTCGGAAATGATTCCGATCGTCTTATTGTCCTAGGGGATTTCAACCTACCAAATATTACCGACTCTAACCTGATGTTTCCATCTATTCAGCATGATTTCGTTGATTTTCTGTCCGATTCATTGTTGGGTCAGGTAAATGCTATACGCAACAATATGGGCAGGTTTTTTGACCTCGTTTTTACAACGGACACATCGAGTACTCTGGTCTGCAGAGGATCTCCTTTATCCGTCCCTGAGGACCCTTACCATCCCACACTATCAAATCACCATTTAAGCCCTCTTCTATCTACTGTTTTAGGAAGTCCGATTTTATCAGTTTGAATATGGCACTTTCCCAGATTGACTGGTCATTCCTTGACGACTTTCAAGAGATTGAACATGCTACTAAAGAATTCTATTCAACTACTTTCTCCATCTTCAATTCTTTAGTCCCTTTAGTTTCACCATCAAGAAATCTATCTGGCCCAATTTAGTTTACTCCTCGGTTAATTAAACTACGTAATATAAAATCTCGTCTGTACAAAAAAATTAAACAGTCTGGTTCGCAATCTGATTTCTCTAAGTATTCCATTGCAAAATCAAAATTTTCTTTATTTAATACATCATGCTATAATAATTACTTGAAAAAATGCAAAATCAACTTTAAACGCGATCTCAAACAATTTTATAGGTTTGTCAACTCCAAACGTAGCTCCTCCCAACTTCCTTCCTATAATTTTTCCTATAATAGCAGGTACACGGATAATGATTGCGACATTTCTAACCTATTTGCTTCATTTTTTCAACTTTGCTACTTAATTCCTACTAATAACCATAATAATCTATCATTGCCTCATCTACCGATAACCCATATCCTATTCCCCTTAGTAGCTCCAACTGTATCTATCCCCCCTTCATCGATTATAATGCCCTTTTAGCTAGTTTAAAATCCTGTAAATCTTCGTTTTCTACTGGCCCAGACTTGGTTCCCAGTGCTGTCCTTAAACTTTGTGCAGATTCTCTTTGTTTGCCCCTCTTAAAACTGTTTAACTTGTCTCTGGCGCTAGGTGATTTTCCCTCGGCTTGGAAGGAATCGTATATCGTCCCAGTCCATAAAAAGGGGTCTAAATCTGATGTTTCTAATTACCGGGCAATTTCCATCTTATCGGCTATTCCCAAACTCTTCGAAAAAATTATTACTTCCCAGCTTCAACACTTTTGTTGTTCCTTGTTTTCCGATTCTCAGCACGGATTTGTGAAACGACTATCAATATCTTCTAACCTACTTGAGTTCTCATCCTTCGTAACTGCAGGCTTTGCTAAGCAGTGACAAACTGATGTAGTGCATACCGATTTTAGTAAAGCTTTCGACTCAGTTAGTCATAATCTCCTCATCCACAAACTATCACTCCTCGGGTTACCAAATAAACTTATTCTCTGGATTAGTGCCTACCTAAGCAACCGTACTCAGCGTGTCCGCTTTAATTCGTCTCTGTCGAATCCGGTTTATGTGTCGTCTGGTGTACCTCAAGGAAGCCATCTTGGTGCCCTGTTGTTTAATTTATTTAAAAATGATCTTCCTCAAGTTCTAACTCATTCTCGAGTCATAATGTATGCTGATAATGTGAACCTATGTTTTTCCTATAGTGATCCCGTATCCCCGTTATTCCTCCAGACCGATTTGGTCGCCCTCAATAATTGGTGCTTGCTAAACACTCTTCCGCTCAACATTTCTAACTGTAACGTCATGACATTTTATCGCAGCAAACCTTACCTTTTCGACTATACTATCCACAATATTTCCTTACAACGCCTGTTCAAAGTTACTGACTTGAGCATTATCTTTGTGCCCAATTCGTGTTATAACATCCATATATCTGTGATTGCGAATAAAGCCAGGGGAGTCCTTGGTTTCATTAAAAGATGGTCTAAGGAATTCACTGACCCTTACACAACTAAACTTCTTTATGTTTCTCTTGTCCGGCCAATTTTAGAATATGGTTCCTGCGTTTGGTCTTCTCAGTACCAAAAATATAAGAACATGCTCGAGTCCGTTCAAAAAAATTCCTCATTTTTGCACTTCGTGGACTTAATTGGGATCCTTCTAGACATCTTCCCTCTTATGAGAGCAGGCTGCGTCTCATCGATATCCATTCTCTCGAAATTTCCTCTCCATCTACAACTCTGTCTCTCTAATTACTCTGACCATGAATCTTTTCGTAGCCTTTGCCGTAACTATAATACTTTTTTTCGTCTGTTTTCCTTCGAAACTACCTTTAAGCTCAAATCCTTGTTAAGGAATAATTTAATTTTAAGTTATTCTTAACTTTACACAGTATCGGTTATACCCTGACGACAACTTGGCTGTGAGTTGGACCATAGCGGCCGCTTGGGCCAATAAATCAGTCCCATCGGGTCAGGGTAATAGCCATAGTCAATGTTTTTCGTATTCATGTAATTTCGTTCTATCAATAGTTTAACAGCCCATAGTTGAACCTTTAAAAAATAAACCATAAACAAGGTAGAATCGCATTGGCTTTGGCTTCGTCTGGCATTGCTGCCACATTATTGGATGGTCGTCGCACGGCGCACTCTGCCCTTAAGTTGCCCTTGAACATGCAGGCTGACGATAATCCTACATGTAACATTTCAAAAAGATCTGCCATGGCGAGAGTGCTGCAGCAATGCTCTCCTATTGTATGGGATGAGTGTACTATGGCTAACAAGAAGTAACTGTAAGCACTTAATCGTACGTTGAAAGACATTCGTGGAGATATTGGATTATTTGGTGGTGCATTGATATTGTTGGCAGGTGATTTCAGACATTGCCTGTAGTCAAACTAGGAGCTTCTGCTGATAAAATTAATGCGTGTTTAAAAACATATAATTTGTGGCGCTCTGTGAAAGCACTTAGATTGAATACAAATGTACGTGTTCAATTGCAAAACGATGCTTCAGTAGATGTGTTTTCCAGACAACTGTTGGACTGTTGGACTTCGCAATGGTACAAGACTTGCTGTGAAAAAAGTTATGACTAATTTACTTGAAGCAACTATTTTGAATGGCAAATTTTGTGGTAAGCACGTTTTAATTCCGAGAATTTCGATGATTCCGACTGACATGCCATTTGATTTCAAACAGCTACAATTTTCCATTAGTTTTGCTTTTGTTTTGACTATAAATCACAGGGACAGGCGTTGCAAATATGTGGTTTAAATTTGGAGCATCCGGTATTTTCATATGGTCAACTGTATGTAGCGTGCTTAAAAGTAGGCAAACCATCGGCCTTAGTCATTCATTGTACCGACGGTAAAACAAAGAATAATGTTTATCACAATGCATTGCAAGAAATAAAATATTTTAATACATTAAAATTATAATTTTTCTACATTAAATAAGTAAGAAGCGAAGCGCGCGGGTCTTCTAGTTTGAAATTTTCTGAAAATAAACCAATATTTGACCGCCAGTTAGCTTTTGCACGTACATTTTTTTTAATTCACGGTCTATCAACGGTTGTTTATACCCGTACTTGTGTATTTGTGGTAAAAAGGATGTGTGTAACGCAGGAAAAGGAAACGTTTCCGACCCCATAAAGTATATATATTCTTGATCAGCATCAATAGCCGAGTCGATATAGCCATGTCTGTCCGTCTGTCCGTCTTGTTTGTCGCCTAGTTCTCAGAGACTGTAGGAGCTAGAGCAACCAAATTTTGTTTAGAGACTCATGTGATATCACACTGCTACAAGTGTATTTCAAAATTTCGCCTTGCCCCCTTCCGCCTCCACAAAGGACGAACATCTGTGGCAGCCACAATTTTAAAGATACAATAGAACTAAAGACGCAGTATCGTAGAAAATGACCATATCTATCAGATTTTTGAATATGAGTCAGATCGGATCATTATTATTATAGCCAGAGTAAGCCTCCTCTCAACACTGCTGACGCTACCTATTCTGTTTTTCGCTCGCACACACTCTGCCCTGTGCAATGCGCGACCGTTTCGGAGAAGATATATAACCTGCATTGCATACACAATGTAGAATATACTTTTATATGTATAATCGACATTTTAGATGCAGATGTAGATAACAGATGTAGCAAAAAAATGTAATATTTAAAATATTTTAAAATTCTCAAAAATTTATTTACTGACTGAGTATAAAAGTAGAGTCGCGTTCAAAAGCGACTCACACGTTCATTCTCGTTTTTTTTTTTTTTGAAGGAGTACAGACTTCTAAAATACACATATACACAAATTTTGACTAACTTGGCCTAAAGCAAATTTTTTTACCTCGATGTGACAGGGTCAGGCGTTAGCCGATTTCAAAACGAGAATGAACGTGAGTCGCTTCTAGTCGCGACTCTACTTTTATACCCGTACTCAGTCAGTATATAAATTTGTGAGCTTATGATTGAAATTTAAAAAGAAATTTTAAAATTTTACATGGTACATTTTTTTGCTACATCAGTTAACTACATCTAAAATGTAGATTATACATGTAGAGCAAATATTCTACATCTACCATTTAGATTATACATCTCCTCCGCGAGGGGACGCTCGCCCACTGCACAGGGCAGAGTGTGTGCGAGCGAGAAAGAGAATGAGTATCGACAGCATCGCCAGAGGAGAAGGGGTAAGCAACTGCAAATTGATTTCTTCATTCTGGCTATAATAATAATCCGATCTGTACCAGATTTGGCAACCTGGTAGATATTAGATTCTTTACGATACTGCGTTTTTAGTTTTATCGTATCTTTAAAATTGTGGATGCCACAGATTTTCGTCTTTTGTGGTGGCGGAAGGGGCAGGGCGAAATTTTGAAATACACTTGTAGCAGTGTGATATCACATGAGTCTCGAAACAAAATTTGGTTGCTCTACTCTTATAGTCTCTGAGAACTAGGCGCTAATCAACACAGACAGACGGACAGACGGCCAGACGGACGGACAGACAGACATGGCTCTATCGACTCGGCTATTGATGCTGATCAAGAATATATATACTTTATGGGGTCGGAAAATGTTCCTTCTCTGCGTTACACACATCCACTTTTACCACAAATACAATATACCCCATAACTCTTTTGAGTACGGGTATAAAAAGTTGTTTGCCCTCGCCTTAGAATTTTTTAATATGTACATCTTATATATACCGGGCTGACTTAAGATTACAAAATTTTGGATTTTCAGCCCACTCTAGTGCATACCCGGTTAACAATATATGGGCGGTGCAAATAATAAACAATAAATGAGATTTACGTTTGGCGGCACCACTATGATTGACCTGGTATTTGATTAGATGTTTTGTATAACACTACTCAACATGACATTTCCGCTGTGGACCAAAATTACTTTTTCTAATCGATTTCGGGATTTTTAATTTTTTAAAGAAGCTGCAGCTACAACGTGTCTGGGTCTGATTTATAGCTGCATTTGTCAGCTTTTCAGAACTGCAAACTAATATGCAACCAGATATAAAATACTTAAGTTATGTGAAAAATAGAAGCACTACCACTGAAAAAATACCAGATTTTAAAAAATTCCTTAAAAAAAACTAAACAATAAAAAAACAATGTTTAAAAAATTTTATATCTCGAAATTTATCAGTAAAATCATTAAATAAAAAGTTTAATTTGTTGGGGAATTTCAGGATGGGAAACCAGACAATTTCTAAGAAAAGAATTATGGTGTTTAACGTGACGTGTTAGGATCTAAAGTAAAGTGATGTGCCGATGCTGATTGTATTCTTATCCTTGAGTGACAGTAGTTCAAATGTGGAAAGAAAGTTTTTATGCGAAATAGCAGGCCGATGGCTGAGCGGTTTACCAGCACGTCGTACGAGCCTATCCTGTAAGTTGGGCGGGCAGCGAACAGAGTGACAGCAAATTAAGATCCGGGAGTGGTACGGCAACTCCAACTACATTAAGCAGTGTAACTTTTGGTATTTTTAATTGATCACAATCTCTATCAAATAAATTTGTTGGAACGGATCCCGCATAACTCCTGAGCTAGTTTCGCTTCAAAATCGGGTCAACCAAGGTTCGTTACAATGTACTTACCATTACATCAAAAATTGTGGCGCGATGGAGAGGCCAACTTTGTATTAAATTCAGAAATGCTTTTTTTGCTTCTGCTGGTAACATTCCTCGAAGACTCTGATGATGCATAGCGACGGCTTCGTGAGGAATGTTGGGTACAAATCTTGGTGGCAAGCAATGACTTGCAACAGCTCGATAATCATTTAATATATCACGACAATCACCAAGTTCCAGTTGCCCCTGAAGAGCCGTTAGCATAATTGCTTCCATCTCTGTTATTGGATAACGTTCGCTTCGTAGACTATGTAGATTTTGATGGTATAGCAATTCTTTTTCGACTGTATCATCTAAATTGATATAATTGTCGCAAAATAAATGCTTTTTAAATAGGAAGATATAATGTTGCTGTCGTGAGCCTAAAGCATTATTTTGCTGAAATATAAAAAACGTAATATTCAATAATAATGTTAGATTTTGATGGTATAGCAATTCTTTTTCGACTGTATCATCTAAATTGATATAATTGTCGCAAAATAAATGCTTTTTAAATAGGAAGATATAATGTTGCTGTCGTGAGCCTAAAGCATTATTTTGCTGAAATATAAAAAACGTAATATTCAATAATAATGTTTATGAATTTTAATTTATTTGGTACCTTACGTCATTATTATTTTTAATATTAGCTTAGTTTGAAGATATGTATATATTTTAATTTGTATATGTTTTTAATAGGGTGACACACACATACAGTATTATTTATGATTAAATAGATTAGTAGATTAGTACAGAAATGGCATATGATGATGTTAAGCTACTGAGCTTCTTCAGTAGCGTAGATTGATCGCGAAATGTTTGTAAATATTTAAACAAGATATGGGTTATATTAAATGTACGTGCAAGTATATCAGGGCTGCCACAGAAATCCCTTCCGCTGGAATTTCACCTCAATTTCATTCCGCCGTGCCACACACCGATTTTTCAGCGGAATCAAAATCGGTTACAATTTATCCAGTGATTTGATTAAATAAACCCATAAAACACCCTTAAAACGATTCGAATCGTACTTTCCCATAAAGGTTGTTCAATTACATTATCCGACACGATTTTTCCTCAAGGAACAAAACCAAATTTTTCTTAAAGTTTTCGGGCTTAGAAATGGTTTGATGATATATTTTTTTTTTCTATGGCAGAACTCTTTTTTTGAAGAATTTTTGAAGACTGGTTTTTTTTTAATGCTTTTTTCAGAGGTAGCGCTTTTTTTCACATAAATTAAGTATCTTACGTCTGGTTGTAAAGAACTTTACTATTCTAGAAAGATAATTTAAACAGCTAGCAGTAAAGCCCAAACCTTCAAAAAGGTATTTTTTGCAAATTTTTTCATTTTTTAGGTTTGGTTAACGAATTTTAGCTCCAAAGTTTCGCCATAGATTTTAATGAGTAATACCTTAAACGACGCCTAAAAAATGAACCTATACAGAAAAAAATAAAATAAATATCATTTTTTTTTCGACTTTTCCTGAGTTTTTAAAATCAAAATTTCGTAAAAAAACTGCACAAAAATCATAATTTTTGCATTTGAATGCTTTATATTTCCCAGACGGTAAGCTGAAATCACAAAGTGTTTGGGCTTTACTTCTAGCCGTTTGAATTATCTTTCTAGAATAGAAAAGTTCTTTACAACCAGAAGTAAGATACTTAAGTTATGTGAAAAAAAGCGCTACCTCTGAAAAAAGCTTTAAAAAAATAACAGACTTCAAAAATTCTTCAAAAAAAGTTCTGCCATTGAAAAAAACCATAATTCTTTGAACAATTTTAAAGCCCCACTAAAGCCCCTATCAGAATAAGTCGCTTGGATCCTTGAGGAAAAAAAAGTTCGATTTTGTCGAGTAGTGGTAGTGATTAACCCTCATCCAAATAATTTAACATTATACATGTAAAGTTAATAAAAAAAAAGCATTTTAGTAAATCATTATTCAATCCGCTGACTGAATATTCATTACACGATTCCGCTCTCAATACGCTGGAGTCCGAGGTGGCCACCTAAGGCGATTCGGACTTTCAAAGTAAATACAGTAATGACACATTTTTTAAGCCGAATTCGGAGCAAGATATTTAATATTAATTATATTGAAAGCATTCTGTTTTTCTTTAATTAAGCATTAAAAAAAATAGCTTATTGCAGTAAAACTTCTTTACATCAAACGTTTGCATATTTTTTGTGTAAATTGTGAAAACATTGGTAGTCAGTTGTAGTTCTACCAGGTGGCATCCCTTCAAAATTCCAAAACATAATTAACAAACCGATTCTACACATTATTTCCATTGCATTTATGTTAAAAACCCCTGTTCGGCTAAGTGCAGGCCCATGGCATCACAAAGAGAAGCATAGCGATCATTATACCAAAAACTGTTAATTGTAATGAACCAAATTAGCAGTCTTTTGAGAAGATAATCACAAAAACCAAATACGTGCTCTGCCAGGTTTTTATTCTAATATGTTGCCTCCATTACTCTTCGATGGCCAACAGTCTCGCTAAAGAATTTTTATTTACTTTACCTACAAATTCAGATATTTGTTTTATTTTGAACAGCTGATTGCGCCCATGCACGGAGAGTTGCCAGACAACTGCTAGATCTGTCAAGAAATTTTTTTGTTTGTCACGCAAGAAATGGGATGTTTTTTGCTTTAAAATTATAAAAGTACAGCTTTGAAAAATCAATTATTTTATATCATAAAAGAACAACATTAAAAACCCATTGTTTTGATATGATAACATAAGTAAAACTGCAAAATTAACCCTTTTCGAATTGAATCTTGAAAGGTGTCAGCCCTAGCCTACTCGTCTACTCACTCTCTCGAAAGCGCAAGAGCTGCGCGCTTATACATAAGCGTTGTATTTCTTCGTTCAAAATTCTTCTCCCCGATTCACTTCTTTCCAAAGCCCTGACCGTCTGCATGGCCTGAGCATACTATTCTGCATATATTTCTTCCAAGAGATTCTACCCAGAGTCCTAGAGTGTTTGTTACTAAGATCTCAACAAAAACTAAGGAACCATTTCTCCATCCAATATTAGAACGTACGCAGTCTTCTAGGTAAATTGACCAAAATACACACGGACAGTGCCTTTTTTGATTTTGACGCTATCGCTATAACTAAAACCTGGCTTAACTCTTCCGTCTCCGATCATGCAATTTTTGTACACAAATTCACTACCTATAAAACGGACCATCCATCATTTGCTGGTGGCGTTCTTATTGCAGTAAATACTGACTTTTTCGTACGAGCTGTTTCCATTTCCATCCGTGTTGGAGCGGCATTCATCTTTTTGACCTGTTCATATATTCCTCCTATATCTGATTTCGTTGTTTATTTAAACCACCTTTCTGCCATACATGCTGTGGTTTCTGCTTTAGGTTGTGCTCATATCATTTCTTTCTTGGCAGCAGGATACATTAAACATGTTGCCTGGTAGTCAACATGATTTTGTCGATGGTATATAACTCGATTTCGAAATTCGTCGATTTGTATAACTGATGCCTCCCTCGCTTAAATTAATTCCGTCAAGATCTCACTTTAGTCAGTGATGCTTCTTGAGTATGCTCGAGTTTACGAGTAATAATACCGTTTCACCATCAACAAGTCGAGTAAAGTGTTTTCGCAAAACTAATTTCACCGATCTAAACCTACATCTCTCGCAAGTTAATTGGTCGTTTCTTCAATTGTTATCGAATATAGACGCAACAGTCAACTCTTTTTACAATGTAACCTCAAAACCTTCCTGGATCTTCAAGTATTTGTCCTTTCTAAAAAAAAAGTAATCTCAGCTCTAAAAAAAGTACCAGAAAACTGGTTATATATCTATCTGTCTTTGCTCAATATTCTTATGTTCGCTCACAATTTCTTACTGGCAATAGTCAATATTATAACTAATATCTTTCCCAATGTAGTACAAATTTCAGAAATGATCACAAACATTTCTTTTTGTTAGTAAAATCAAAACGTAACATCGAAAATTACCGCGGTTTTGCAAAGCTATCTGCAAAGCAATGTGTTATTTCAAAGATGCTCGAGCAACTTTTTAGTCGCCAATTGCAACACGCATGCTGTAGTTTAATCTCCCCGTCGCAACATGGTTTTTGTAGACATCGATCAACATCGACTAACCTTCTAGAGTTCTCGTCGTCTCATGTCATAACACCCAGTGTCATAGCGCCCGAGTTACCATCTCTACTTACCCAAGGTGGCACACCTAGTGCTGACTGTCCACCGTAACCAATGTCCACTGTACTGGACATGACACCGAAGCCAAGGAGAGACGGAACAAGGAATTAAGAAACCGGAAGGAGTGAAAAGGAAGGAGAGACAAGGAGAGAGAGAGAGGGGGATCGACATTTAGCAGGCTTGATTTTAAAAAAGAGAAAGACAGATTACAGACATTTAAACGATACAGACGTATTGTTTTATTATTGGCAATAGCAAATAACTGGTAATTACGCTCCCATATATCCTTCTGGATACGTAACTGGCGCAGTCGAAGAGGCCTTCTGACAGGAAATTGGGACCTTTTGTCACAAGAAAGAACCAAAGTATAACAGCATGGATAAAGAAAATCTTAAGATAAGTTGTATAAAAACATATATGTACATATGTACACAAAACATAAAAAAGTCTTATGAACGTGCCTGATGCACACATTCCTGTAGGAGTGGATGGTGAAGTGAAGCTATAACAAAAACAAAATTCATACACATTCACAAAATTTCTTTTTCATGAAACCCGGGCAATTTCTTTTGTGAAACCCTGGATTTAATTTTATTTTTCCTTCTTTTCTTTGGTTTATTTTCGTTTCTAGTTTTCCTTTCTTTTCATTTGATTTTCCGTAAATTATTTTCCTTCTCTGTCCTATTGCTCTGCTCGTTTAGTGAGTGTGAGCGAGATGGAAACGTCTAACTCACAAATTGCACAGCTGCTGATCGTCGGGCGCTTTTTCTATAAAACCACACTTCTTCTAGGGCTCTACTCATTTAGTGGGTGTGAGCGAGAACGAAATTTTCGGCTCGAAAGTACTCAGTTCACTTTGTACTAAAAGTCAATTTCGAAAGGCTTATAAATCATTTGCGTTGAAGAGTTTAAAGGGAGTAACACGTGTCCGAAAAATAAAAAAAAAAAACGAGAAGGAACGTGAGTCGCTTCTAGTCGCGACTCTACTTTTATACTCAGTCAGTACTCAGTCAGTATATAAATTTGTGAGATTATGATTGAAATTTTAATAGAAATTTTAAATATTTTACATTTAAAATTTTTTTTTGCTACGTCTTTAACTTCATCTACATCTTAAATGTAGATTATACATCTATAACAAATATTCTACATCTACCATTTAGACTCTACATCTCCTCTGCGAGGGGACGCTCGCGCACTGCAGAGGGCAGACTGTGTGCGAGCGAGAAAGAGAATGAGTATCGTCAGCATCGCCAGAGGAGGTGGAAGCAACTGAAAATTAATTTCTTTATTCTGGCTATAATAATAATCCGATCTGATTCAGATTCGGCAATCTAATAGATATGGTCATTCTCTACGATACTACGTTTTTAGTTTTATCGTATCTTCAAAATTGTGGTTTCCACAGATTTTCGTGGTGGCGGAAGGGATCGGGGCGAAATTTTGAAATACACTTGTAATAGTGTGATATCACATGAGTCTGGAAACAAAATTTCGTTGCTCTAGCTTTTATCGTCTCTGAGATCTAGGCGCTCATCGGGACGGACGGACGGACAGACAGACATGGCTCTATCGACTCGGCTATTGATAGTGATCAAGAATATATATACTTTATGGGGTCGGAAAATCTTCCTTCTCTGCGTTACAGACATCCACTTTTACCACAAATACAATATACCCCTTAACTCTTTTTGAGTACGGGTATAAAAAAAGAAGTACGCAGTTCACTTTTTACTAAAAGTCAATTTCGAAAGGCTTATAAATCATTTGCGTTGAAGAGTTTAAAGGAGTACAAATACAATTAAAATTCTGACATCATTAACATCGGTCATCATGAACACCATTGTGGTACTCTAATTGGATTAATATTTATTCAAAACTATAAAAGTATGTTCATAAATACATATAAAAGTATATATGTACAATGAAGATAGTCTGATGTCTGGTTCTCCAATTATACAATTGCTGGCGAAGGGGATGTCGCTGGTAAGCGACAAATCGAGGGTAGGTCGATTTTACCCCGCGGATTCTCATGCTGAAGCTGTTGATGCTTATCTCTGAATTGCGAGCAGTGCATCCAGGTGAGAGTGAGAGTAAGCCAGTGCCTTCCAGTTGTATGGTTGACGGAGACCCGTCGCAAACTGCCTGCAGTCTCATTGTAGACTGTGTTGCAAAGATCCATTTATTTGCTTGCTGAGTTTTGGACCACACCATGTCAGCCTTCATTTGGGTCATTTCACATAAATGTGCTCTTTTATTGTTAACAACTGAAACTCGCAGCGATTATCGAGATTGAAGACTGTTTGATGATCAAAGCAGATGAATTCTTCGTTGAGTAGTTGAAAGCAGCATCGAGATTCTTCTGGAGTAAAACCCATGAATTGATCTCGGTGAGTGTTTACAGTTATTATGGTCGTTTTCAGATTGAACAAGCTTCAACTTGTTGAGTCCCAGACCGGGATTGGCATAATACTGAAAACTTCGAGCTGAACTATTGAAACTAGAGGTAGTGTCACCTTGAAAATGACGTGTGGCAGTCGACAATCCTTCGGCTCGCTTAAGCCTGTATAATTGGATCACATTTTGTGTGGTGACAGGCAGCGTTTGATCAGCTGGCAAGTGATCCCGTATTTGGTCTAGTTGCTCTCTTAATTGCTCAGAATATACTAGCGTTGGGCTTATTGTCCGATGGTGAATCCCGAATAATATATCAGATATGTCGGACTGCATACGTTGAAGACTCGTTGTCAGCAGAGTTAGTTGTGCTGTGAGCCCTAGGTATGACTGAATTAGATGCTCGCCGTGATAGCTTCCTTTTTCTCGGCTGATGGTTGCCACTTGTTGTTCCAATACTTTTAGGCGGTGGTCCATGGCTGACTTATCCTTCCTGATTACGTTCATTGTGGAGTCGACAATTGACGTTTGATTTCGTAGTAGATGTAGCAGAAAGTCTTCGTTGGTTTGTACCTTTTCTATTACTTCGGCCATTTTCTCAGCATATGTAGAGTCAAGTACACCGAACAGCTGGTGTGCCACGTTTCCTACTATATCCAGCGGTAATCTGCGTTGTCGAGAGGCTTTCATGAGCATATTTCCTGTTTGTAGTTCTTTGTACAAATGTTGACAGTGTTGAAATATTGAGTTTCACGCTGGAACATTTTTTAGTTCAGGCCACATCTGTCATAGTTCGGACATTCCGGCTGACATGACTTGCATATCCTTCCAATATGGATACAAGTCGTAGTATATAGTCATAATCCATTCGGAAGTGGTCATTCTTGAGGTTCCAAGTTTCTCATAGAATATTTCAGGCTTGTTTGCAAATTGCGTCACATTAAGTGATTGTGACAATGCTAATGGCAGCATGAGAAGTAACACAAACAATGTGGATGTTAGTGTAGGTAACAATAACCTGTTTGGCTGTGTTGGTGGTTCCTCTGTTTCCGCAATGTCTTTAATAGAAATTTTTGAGCGTTTTGGTGCGACCTCCCTTGGGATTAATGGGGCGAGACGACTGATGGGGCGTTTGTATACACCGGACGATGTTTTTACATCAACCACTCGTACATGGTTGTCTTGCCTAGGATAAGTTTTGATAATGCGACCTATCGGCCACTTCATTACTGGAAGGTTCCTTCCTTGACCAAAACTAATAATCCTTCGGTCACATTTGGAGCGGTAGTTTTCCATTTGTGCCGAGTTTGTAGTTCGTGGAGGTATTCCGTAGACCATTGTTTCCAAAATGCATGTTTTAAGCGTGACACCAATTCCTTATCCTTATCCTTATGCCTTATCTGGCCGTTTTCCTCGGATTTTATGGTGGATCATAATTGGTCCACAGTAGTCAACGCCTGCATTAAGAAATGGGCGTGCTTGCGTGACTCTTTGTGCTGGAAGATTGCCCATGGTCTGGGGCATCAACTTTGGTCTGTCACTGGTGCATCTAATAAAGCTATGTATGATGCTTCTAGCCATCGTCTTGTCGTTGATGATCCAATATTGGTGTCTTGCAATTGCCCTTAATGGTTGGGCACCGCAATGCAGATTTTCCTCATGAAGTTCTTGCATAATCATTTTGACTATTAAGTCGTTGTACGGTAGCAGGATTGGGTGTTTTGCGTTGTACGGAATTAGAGCTTCTTCTAGTCTTCCGCCAACTCGGATGAGTCCATCATCTCCAAGTGTGGGCGATAACGAATTGATCGAACTCTTTTTAACCACTGTTTTATGGCGTTGCAACTGTTTTAAATCTGCTGTGAACTCAACTTGTTGAATCGTTCGTAGGATCATAGTGCGAACACGCTTTAGTTCTCCTGCGCAAAGTGTCGTTGTAAGTGCTCTAAAAATTTTTGTAGCAGAAGCGAAACATGTACGATACAATACGTTATAGTTTGTTCAATGAGTTGCTGTGTCTGCATGTGTATAACCCTTCTCCAAGAGAGCTAGATGCGATTGGCAAGCTGACATGCTTAGCATTTCTCTCGAGATTGCTGGGCACAATGATGGGTGTTTTTGTCCATTTATCTCCTGATCCGTGCAAGAATAATGGTCGTAAAACCATAGGCTATGATCCCGTAGCTTTATTGCTGGGATTCCTTTTGAAAGAACATCTGCTGCGTTGTTGGCTGATGAAACATGACGCCATTGTAATTGGTTAGTCAATGCCTGGATTCTGGCGATTCGATTTCCCACGAAGGTATGGTATGTGGATGCCGATGCGTTAATCCAGGACAGTACAACGGTGAAATCAGTCCAGAAGCTTCCTGATACTGTGTCAAACAAACTGCAGCGCACAGTTCTAGAAGTGGTAGGGATTGTTTGGCTGTGCCACTCGAGACTTTGAACATAATAGTCGAACAGAGACCTGATTATTTTTGTAGGTGGCTCGTACGTACACCGCCGATGCGTCTGCAAAGGTATGTATGGGTGACTGGTACTTTCCCATCATGTATGTGCCGGGGAATCTCCATTGAGTTTAACGATTGTAGATCCTCCCGATATTCCTTCCATTCGTTTTGGAGTTGTGATGGCGGTTCAGTGTCCCAATGGAGTTTAATCTCCCACAGTTGTTGCATAAATATTTTTGCCTTGACTACCTCTGGTGCAAAGAGGGTCAAAGATTTAAGCCACCCTTTTGGTGATGCGTGTTGCTTGGCTTTTCGGGGTTCGTCTTCGCAGTTGGTCTTGTTTTGGCATCCAAATGAGACCCAGCGTTTTTACGCTGTATTGCTGTAATGTTTCACCTAGTTTGACGTCGTTGAAAACGTCCTCTTTGGGAATTCCTTGCAACAGCTGGTCGTTGTTGGAGCACCATTTGCGAAGTTTAAGGTCGAACGGTATTAATATTTTATTAAGTTCTTGTGGAACTTGTATTGCTTCTTGAATGGTATCAGCGCCAGTGAGACAGTCGTCCACATAGAAGTCGTTCTTTAATACAGCAGATCCCATTGGTAATCTGTTTTTGCTTCGAGCTGCCAAATGATCTAGACATTTCATTGCTAGGAATGGTGCAGATGTGGTCCCATATGTGAGTGTTTTTAGGCGATAGTAGCTGATATCTTCAGATGGATTGTTTCTCCAGACTATCATCTGATGAAATTGATCCTCGGAATTTATCCACACTTGGTACATTTTCTCGATTTCCGCTGTGAATACGTACTTAAGTGCACAAGTTCACTCTGAAATGTGGGTCTGGCATGCAGATTGTCGTTTAGAGATTTTCCGCTTGTTGATTTGCATGATGCATCAAATACGAACCGTATCTTTGTGCTAGTGCTCTCAGGTTTGAGAACACAGTGTTGTGATATGAAGTGATGTCTCTCCGGCACTTGTGACGCTGGGACCATCTTCATGTGTCTAAGTCCTTCATATTCATTCATGAATTCCACGTAGCCTTTCCAGATGTCTGGTGAACTCCGTCGCTCCAATGCCAGGAATCTTTTGGTTGCAGTTTCCCAAAACCCCCCCAGAGCTGAAGATTGTTCGGCAAACGGGAGTTTCACGATCAACCGGCCATCCGATGCAGTTTTTAGGTTCTTTAAAAAGTGAGCCTCGCAATGTGCTTTATGTGCGGGGTTTTTCTTCTGTCTCTAAATTGTTCAGAGTCCAGAATTTTTCCACTAGCTCGTTAAGTCCAATTGCGCAAATGAATGAGGAGATGTGTGCAGACTTGATTTTTCCTGCCACAATCCATCCCAATTTTTTGTTTTGAAGCAAAGGGCCTCCTGTTTTTGGCTGGTTTTGCTCTGGGAGTAGTAGCGAGTAATAAAGCTCTGCTCCGATGAGCACGTCGACCTTTCCTGGCTTATGGAAATCCGGATCTGCGAGTGGGAACTTGTTTGGTATGTTCAAGTTCCTTGCATCGATTGCCTGCGCTGGTTGATAAGCAATTATTTGAGGTAGTACGAATGCTTCAATTTTTTGCGTAATCCCACCGTGAAGGGATTTTATTAGAACATTTACTCGTCCTCTGCTGGTCTTTGACTGACCTCCAATTCTTTCGATGCGTAATGTTGTATCATTAAGTTTGACTGACAACATTGATGCCATTCGTTCAGAGAGTGATCCTGAATCCAGCAAAGCTCTTAAATTTGCACTCTGCAATTTTTGCTGTAGACAGTGGGTTTTAATTATTGTTGCTTGCTGGGCCAACCGTCGGTGCTCTTGGTTCTGTAATTGCGCCCGATGGTATGTCCAAGTGCAGCAGGGTATTGTTCTTTTTGTCGCACTTGAAACATGTCCGACCTGGTCATGCAATAGTTTTGTGGCTTTTTTTAAAACAGTTGAGTGAAAATTTCTGCTATTGTACCCAATTAAGACGTTCTGATGACGATTTGGAGCGAATTTTATCGCATCCGTAGAGCAAATGGCTTGCCTTCTGGCAGAATGAGCAGAGAGGCGTTTTTGATTTTCCTGTATTTACTGTTGCACATGTTGTGCCTTTTAGCTCTTTCCTTGACATTTGAACTCGAACTCTTTGTTCTAGAAACTGAAGCATGGTGTGCAAAGCCTGTATTTGTTTTGAGCTTCCCAGTGATTGCTCGTACAAGGCTCTGTAAGTGACATCCAGCTTATTTTTGATGACGGCTATCAATATTGGATCCCAGGTGGATATATTGATGCCCAATTCCTTAAGTGATGCCAGGGATTCGATTGTTGTAACGTACAACTCTTTTAATGACTTGGAATCGTACTTAACTGTGCTATGATTTAGGAAGCGGTTCAAAACCGTGCTAGCGACGTCTCTGGGATTGCTATATGTATCAATCAGAATTACCCAGGCGCCCATAAAATTGTCTTCCTTTAGATCGATATGTCGGATCAATCCTTCTGCCTCTTCAGTTACGGTTTTTTTTAAATACCACATCTTCCGTACTGTGGACATGTTTGTTTCATGAATCATACATGAGAACAGGTCATAGAACTGGGACCATTTTAGTATGTCCCCATCAAACTTTGGAATGTTGATGCGTGGCAGTTGCACGTCATTATTGCTTGATGTGTCTGGTTTTGCCAATGCTCTTTGTAGCTCTTTTTCCAGAGTCAGTTAGGCTTCCATGTCGTATCCTCCGTCTTCTGGGTTATCACATTTCTCATGAATAGTGAAATCGACTTCTTGTGCTTGAGTCCATAGTGATTTTATCAAATCACTGGATGTGCGTCCTCCCGTGGCATCCACAATTTTAAAGATACGATAAAACGCAGTATCGTAAAGAATGACCATATCTATCAGATTGCCAATCTGGTACAGATTGGATCATTATTATGGCCAAAATGAAGAAATTAATTTTCAGTTGCATCCCCCACCTCCTCTGGCGTTGCTGACGATATTCATTCTCTTTCTCGCTCGCACACAGTCTGCCCTGTGCAAAGCGCGAGCAACCACTAGCGGAGGATGTGTAGAATCTAAATGGTAGATGTAGAATATCTGTTCTACATGTATAATCTACATTTTAGATGTAGATGTAGTTAACAAATGTAGCAAATAAATGTAAAATGTAAAATTAAACAATTTTTTTTAAATTTCAATTATAAGCTCAAAAATGTATGTACTGACTGAGTACGGGTATAAAAGTAGAGTCGCGACTAGAAGCGACTCACGTTCCTTCTAGTTTTTCATTCTGTTCGACTGGTCACTGCGGCTGCTATAATTGAACTCTGTTCCACTGTTCGACTGGTCACTGCGGCTGTTGAAATTTAACTCCCTGCTGTTTCGAAAGAGCGGCACTTCGGGTCTCTGCTTCGCTCTCTTCAGGTGTTTTCGGCGGGAGTCCTGTGACGCTCTCTCTCGGTGTGCTTTCGTCATTCGGTTGTTGGCAGGATTTGAAGCGGTAGGCACAAATCTCCAATCGGCTGAAGACGTTAAGTCCTGGATTTCGGAGACCTAATTCCCAATGTACGCAGATAAGATCATAAAGTGTTGCTTCAAATTGTGCAAGTATTTTTGGCATAAGGTCTAACAATATAGATACAGACATGAATTTACTAATTTTAAGATTTATACTAAATAGACAAATTTTTGGACGAATCAGTCCACGCATACCCCTCCCGCCCATATTTTAACCAGTTGGCACCTAATAGTTTTCCCATTTTTGCCCGATAGCACTACTCATAAAATTGAAGTTTTTATTTACGCTTCGAACCTCACCAAATATTTCTGATAGACTTACGGCTTAAAGTTTGTTTTGAAGAATTATAATTGTTTTTTGTTTGGCATAACTTTTTTTGTAAGAATTTGTAAAAACTTGTATTTTGTATAAACCTTTTTTAAAAGGTATCGCTACTTTTTTCACATAACTTAGGAATCTAACATTTGGTTTTAATGAACTTTGCCATTCTAAAAAAGTAATAAATGCAGCTATAAATTAGACACAAACACTTTGTGTTTTCAGCCTACCGCGGTATACCGTCTGGAAAATATTAAGCAGATGCGTTCTGTTTTAATTTTTGCACACATATCCACAATCTACTGATGAAACAACTGACGACTATTCAATATATGATTGTCTTTCACCAACGAATACAGAAATCCATCTTTGTGATAGATTTGCTCTTGATTCTTGCTTTGATTCAGCAGTAGATCCAGCAATTATAGTTCGCAGTGGCTCTGGTGGTTCTAAAAGTATAATTAATTTGATTTTCCCGCCAGCACAACACATTCCTTTTGTTTCATTATTGAACTTTAGAGCATGGCAGTAAGTGCAGACATGACTCATCTGGCCAATGACGTCATGGCGACTGGCGCTATAATTAACAGTAATTGTATTGCTGATTTCGATAGACTGTCACAGCCTTTCTGCTGGCTACGTGATAATCGTCTGCCTTTGTCTTAGCATATCCGCCTCTCGCTCAGATTCCCGCTCTTCATAAGTCTTATTCGAAACATTTATTCTCGTAACTTCTGCGTTGCGAGTACGACGGCTCAAATTCTTTCTTTTGGGAGGCATAATTTAATTTGTGACTGAAACTGGAGAAAACGACTCTCGAACGAAAAAGAACATTTTTTGAGGGAATCGAAAACAATAATAACGCGTGACAGCCCTGGAAAATGCATACAACAATACATAAATCCCGATTTTCCGAGCTTCGGTCGCTTGTATTGACATAAAAAATGCTTATAGATATGTAGGGGAAACGAAGAGAAAATTGTTATATATGTACATATATAGATAATATTATTAGATATTAGATATACTGACTGAGCACGGGTATAAAAGTACAGTCGCAGCTACTGAAGCGACTCAAAACTTTCTTTCTCGTTTTAAAATCGGAATATGTTTTACTCTGTTTCATAATATAAAATCAATTACTTCATTGAAGCTGCGATCGTGGTTGCAGGGTTCCACGACGAAATTCATGTGTGACTAAAAACAAACTTTTACCCGAATTGGGCAAAACGGCCAAGGGAGACATAGTAATTATTAATCTGCATTAGGGCGGCGCTTATTTTCGAAATTTCACTGGTTGAAGAAAACATCAACTTTGTTACACATTTATTGTCAAACTATTTACAACCAACATTATTGTGCCATTCTAAAGGATCAAAATGCTTTGGAAATATTTAAAAATTTAAAAGTTGTAAATGATACCGCCGAGCGAGCTGTTAAACTTAAGACTATAATCAAGTACTAACAACAAAAGAAGATGAGTTTCAGAAGTTGCTGAACGTCGCAAAAGAATATTCTAGTCAATATCCATCGAGAAATAAAAGTTGCTTACTTTAATACAAAAGTCGAGTTTTAACTATTTTTTGTTGGTTGTAAATAGTTTGACAATAAATGTGTAACAAAGTTGATGTTTTCTTCAACCAGTGATTTTTTGGCAGATTTCCTTGCCATTAAAGCCACTTTGGTCTATGTTGAATAGTTTGAGGCGAAATATAGTTTGCAAAATGTTGTAGCACCTCTGATCCTATCTCAACATGACTTTTAAACCGATCCTGAGGCTAGTTTTTATAAGACCACGCTCTTTTCTTACCCCTTTGCCAAGCGTAGTAGCACAAAATATTAATTTATTATTAAATTTAAAAAAAAGGTGGTATTATGTTGGTTTTTTATTAGTTTAAAGAAAACAAATTAACTTATTGGAAAAAGTTTAGTTTTGGTTGTAAAAAGTCCTTTTTCTATTTTAATTTAATTTTTCTTTGGCTGGGTCAATATTATTGAAAAAATGTTACAAAAATGTGATACTAAAAATCTTTTTGTTTTTAAGTATATGACTATGAAATAAGAAACTTAGTATAGACTTTCGTTTAAAAATGATTTAGCAACAACAAGAAATAAAAATTAGACGAATAGGATAACATTTGCCAAAATCACCGACTAGAGAAGTCACAAATGCATGAAATATCAGGGAGCGACTGTTTTTTGTCGCTAGGTGTACAAATGTCGTGCTTTAACTATTTTTCGTGGGCTTAAATATAAACCAATTAAGCTGAAATTTTCGGAGAAGAAGAATATTCTAATATTCTTTATCATATAAAAAAATCAGTCCGATCAGAGGGATATAAGGTATAGCTGCCATACAAACATTGTCCAAATATCCTATTTTTTTTAACCTTGACCTCAACTCTGCACCTCTAAACGTATTCCAATCGGGCTAAAACTTTTTATTTTATTGTTTCATAACAAAAGGAACATTTTAAGACCCTGAGACCTTTGAAATTCAGAAATTTTGAAAATAAGCGCCGCCCTAATGTACATATATAAATATTATATAAAAATTATACATATAAAAAATAAAAAATTAAATATATGAATTCGGTTTTGACAACAAGCTCGACGCGAACGACTGAAGTTGTTTGAAGAGGTCACTGAGTGTGTTGTGGTGTGCGGTCGGATCGACGCAAACTGCTCAGGGCAACGGTCGGTATCGGTCGGTTCCACCGTCGCACAGTGGGGCCTCAGCCGCAAAGAGGTGGCAAAAGTCAATGCATTTTTTGAACGCTTTTCCAAAGCTTTCAAAAATAAAGTTTTAAAAGAATCGGACTTTTAGTTTAGGAGATATGAGCAATTAAAGTTGAAAATTATTTCCGCGTGCAACAATTTATTCATTTTTTATTGACATACTGCATCTTTCAGGTCGAATAAAAATTGAACTGTGTGAGGTATCATTTTGTTTTTGGTATCATTTACTAGGTGTATTCATTTTTATCAATATTCAATGAAAAACTGCTTTGTTGCACAGACAGTTCTAGAGAAAAACGTACTTTCCAAACCATCTACATTTTTGTTTGTTTTTCAACTTTGACTTGAATTTTAAAAAAGTAAATTTTTGCTTTCCCGAAATATTTTGTATGCGGGATCTTTGCATATTTCTTTACTCAAATCAAAGGTCCATACGTGCACCTTTGGGTTTTTTGGCTTCTACATCGATAACAGTGACGCTACCTCGCACGAAAAACGGCCAAAAATGGGCTGTCGCAGCTCAAATTCCAATACAAAATCCAAATTTTGACGTTTTTCGTGCGAGGTAGCGTCACTGTTATCGATGTAGAAGCCACAAAACCCAAAAGTGCACGTATGGACCTTTGATTTGAGTAAAGAAATATGCAAAGAGCCCGTATACAAAATATTTCAGGAATACAAAAATGTAATTTTTTTAAAATTCAGATCAAAGTTGAAAAACAAAAAAACCAGGTACTAATGAAACTATATACTCAGGTACACTCAATAATTTAACCATTTTTAAGTTTTCACTACCTAAATTATGTTCTTAGCTATTAATCCATTTGCAGGTAAGTCTTTTTAACTTCGACCTAACTGTTTCAAACGTTTTTTATCATTGCATATGCAGGTTGGCCGTTATATTTGACCTGAATTTGACCAAGTTTTTTAACCTGCTTTTTATTTTGCCAAAGGGTGGTATGTGCATATGTATATATATTGTAGTCATTTTTTTGATGATTCCTTAATTGAAGAGGAAAATTCTGAATATGGCATTTCCCCATTGCATTCAAGTATAAGATGTATGGAGTTTATTTTAAAACTTGCATATACCATCCCGCGAACGGAAGAATCTTTTGACGATAGCATGCCAGCCAAAGAGAGACATAAACACAGGAAAAAAATGATTCAAGACGAATTATTTGCGAAACTTGGACTGAGGGTCGACTGCCCCAAAACAAAAACGATGGAAACTCATCCCGGAAATTCTTTAAGGAACACGAAATTACAGCAAAAATAACTGGAGTGGATGAAGGCATTATTCAAAGATTGGCTGTAATTTTGAATATTTTAAACTGCAAGGACAAAATCAACACCCGAAAATTTGGCGAATATGCCTCGAAGACTGCAGAGTTGTTATTTGAAAAGTATCCAGAAAAGAAGCTTACTCCAACGCTTCATAAAATTTTGGCACACGGTCAAATTTTAATAGAACATCAGAGCCTTCCAATTGGAGAGATGTCAGAGGAGGCCCAGGAAACGAGAAACAAGGATTACAAGAAATTCAGGTACATGAATACTTGTAAAATATCACGAACAAGGCAAAACCAGGATCTTTTAACATGTTGGCAGCCTCTTCAGATCCATTTATTTCATCTATTAGACATGTGAAATCCAAAAAAGAATTAGAAAGTATTTATTCTTCAGAAATGTTAGGATTATTAGATATTCCTAACGATCCATCGGAAATATATGCATGTTTTATAGTAAAAGAAAAATAAAACCAATTAAAAAAAATTTTTTTTTCTTGTTTTTTTAATTCTGTTTAAGTTAAAAATTAAATGTTAAATAACTTTTTATAGTAAAATAGGCCATTAAAAATTCTTTATCGATCCGAAAAACTTGGAATTTATCATTTTGCATAGGAAAATATGCACTGGTAACAAAGTTTAACTTTGGCTATTTATTGTAAAGCTTCTAGATATTGTAGCACCATGTTCTTTTGCAGACTAAATTCTGAAAGTTTTTTCTTTTAAGCGCAATTTATTTCATGAAGATATCTTGATTCGTTCGGAAGTTTTAATTTAGCAAGCTGAAATGGCCAAAGGCCCCACTGTGCGTCGCTTCGGATACAGCATGTTTGACGCGAACAACTTTAGTTGTTTGAACAGGTCACTTTCTTTACTTACTTACTTTACTTTACAAGTAAAATTTTTAAATAAATAAATTATTATCTAATAAATTAACTTTTCAGTATTGCAGGACCAGGATTTAAAAAAAATAAAAACTAATATTAAGTACACCAAAAACCACAACAAACATACAATTTCAGAAGAACACACACGTAAAGAAAACACCTATACTATTAGAATTATTTAACTAAATACATACAGCTACACAAAATTGATTTTAAGACTACGCCAGAGAAATCGAGTTTAAAATAGCGGACGAAAAGGTTAGATGTTGATAAATACTAGAAGTAGAACAAGGAACCATACGCAAAATACTACTGAGCCGACGTCCAACCACTAACCAACCAGAATGACAATCGAAGTCCAAGCGAAACAGACATAAGTTTTATACAGGAATTAGCACCAATTTCGAAAAAAATGGTTTCTCCAGCGGGTTTTGAGACTGATAATCAGACAGTGGTAGCTGCCAACCCAGACGAGATTTCTCAATCTATGAGGATTCCGGATGCTATCCGATAATTACCAACGAATGATGGTTTTGAGACTGATAATCAGACAGTGGTAGCTGCCAACCCAGACGAGATTTCTCAATCTATGAGGATTCCGGATGCTATCCGACAATTACAAACGAATGATGGTAATAAGGGTGATTTAAGTGAATTTATCACTAATGTTGAAGAAATATTAACATTCATTAAAGGAACCGAAAAAACGCCTTACGGAAAATTGGTCCTAAGGGCAATTAGAAAAAAATTAAAAGGAAAGGCAAACGAATCTATTATTGCATCAGGAGCTACTCTAAATTGGGAAGAAATAAAATCTGCATTAATGTTGCATTGTTGCATTGTTCTGACAAACGCGACGAGTGCACTCTAATGCGTGAACTCTATAATCTCAGTCAAATAAGATTGTCAATGCAAAATTTTTATGAAAAGATTTGCGAAATCAAAATAGCATTGTTTAAATTGTCCAAGACCAACGAACTAGAACCGATTCTAGTAAAAACAAAAAAAGAAATATATTTAACCACATGTCTAAACATTTTACTGACTGAACTGAAAGGTCCTCTAGGGTCAACAATTAGGGCTATGCAATCTGAAACAATAAAAGATGCTTACGAGATGGCCTTAAACGAAAGGGAGATTTTTCTCCAGGAGAATAGAGAAAATCAAGATTGGGGACGAAATAAACATAGCTACCGATCATCATTTAGAACAGTACCATACAACAACACGATTAATAGAAATTATTCAAATGACAATGATAGAAATAATCAAAGCAACCACTTTCCCTCAAAAATCAATAGGAACGTTCCGACAATTATGCCAAAAGAGTAGTAATAACTATCAATGCTACAAAGGGAATGACAGCAATAACAGGGATTTGACAAACAACAGGACACTACATAACGTTAACGAGGATGATTTGGAAGAAGTTATGGCTGAGATACATAATATTGCTGAAGATGCAAATTTTTACAAAAAAGCCTCGAAGACCAGACGGGCTAGATAAAGAATATAACTCACGACTCCGCTCTTCCTTATGTACTATTGAATCTTAACAAATCACACCCATACAAATTCCTCATAGACACTGGAGCAGAATTAGACCAAATCTAATTAACCAACAGTTCCACATAAAACTTAACAGACCAACAACCATCAAAACCGTACTTAATAGACATAGCATTTATACAAAAACAACTATCAGTCTGTTTACTGAATTTAAGGATAGAAGAAAATTTGAACTTCCATTATTTAAATTCCAACACTATTCTAATTGGTATGGACATGCTAACCGAATTAAAAGCGATAGTAGACCTTCAAAAAGAATTTTTAAGAACACCACTATTTGAAACCAAATTGCATAGAGAAAATAACAGAACATCTGGCCTTCACCTTATTAATGAAACTTCAAAGTCAATCGTCCAATTACCAGTTGACCTAAAGGAAAGAACCTTTTGATCGGAACCAATAAACATAACAAAAGACTTTCTGATTTCTGGCGGACTGTATACCGCAAAAGATAATTTTAGCTTTATGGAAACTTTTTTTAGAAACAGAGTTGAAAGTATCGAAATGGGATCAAAAAGACATCATTACAGTAAACGTAGTTAGCAATGATAAAGAAAGAACACATAAGAACCTAATTAAAAGGGAGATCAAATTACGAATGGACCATTTAAATTCTGAGGAGAAATTAGCACTAAAAGACCTTCTTCGGGAATTCTCAAATTTATTTTACTATCTTTTACCAACTTGGTGAAACATAGAATAAGAACACTAGATAACATTCCATTATACACAATACCCTTTAGATACAGTCCAATAGAAACTAAAGAAATTCACCAACAGATCGTAAAACTTCTTGATCAAAACATAATTAAACATAGCCATTCTCCATGGAGTGCGCCAGTGTTTCTGGTTTCAAAATAACCGGATGCTTCAAAAACAAAAAAATTGGAGATTGGTAGTGGACTACAGAAAACTAAATGAAAAGACCATTAAGGATAAGTATCCAACGCGAAACACGAATGATATTTTAGGTAAAATAGGGAGAGCCAAATATTATTGAACCTTGGACTTGGCTAGCGGATACCATCAAATCGAAATGGAGCCGACCGATACGGCAAAAACAGCCTTTTCCTCCAATAATAGACATTTTTAATTCATAAGAATGCAGAGTTGATTGGTAAATTCTGTTTGATTTACCTTGATGACATCATTTTATTTTC
Source organism: Drosophila subsilvestris (assembly GCA_035043285.1). Taxonomy (NCBI): domain Eukaryota; kingdom Metazoa; phylum Arthropoda; class Insecta; order Diptera; family Drosophilidae; genus Drosophila; species Drosophila subsilvestris. Next base: position 104,094 of record JAWNNB010001944.1, on the reverse strand, counting down.
ACCTTCCTTACAAAAACATATAACTGACCTCAGAAGGGTATTTACTAAACTCACAAATGCAGGTTTAAAACTACAATCGCAGAAATCCGAATGTTTAAGAAAAGAGATCGAATTCTTGGGACATATTGTTACAGAAGATGGGATTAGGGCAAACCCTAGCAAACTAAGTGCGATCAAATCTTTTCCAATGCCTAAAACAAAGAAGGAGATCCAATCATTTTTAGGACTAGCCGGTTATTATAGGAAATTCGTTAGAGATTTTGCTAAAATCACAAAACCTATTACCCAAAAATTGAAAGGCAAGAAATCCCCGGTGAATATTGGAGAAGACTATAAAAAGCCTTTGAAAATTTTAAAACATTGTTATGTAACGATCCATTGTTACAGTACCCAGACAATTCGAAACCCTTTTTACTAACAACTGATGCCAGAAACTTTGACCTGGGTGCGGTTTTAGTTACAAGGATCATTAGAAAACGATAGATCGGTATCTTACGCTAGTAGAACGTTATCGAATACCGAGATAAACTACTCTACAGTAGAGAAGAAAATGCTGGCCATTATTTGGACCACCAAGCACTTTAGACCCTATCTTTTCGGACAAAAATGTACAATAACCACTGACCACAGACCACTTATTTGTTTGATGAACCTCTGGTATGTCGGTGAATGGACGTCCAATTAAGAAGTGAGCTGACCTCAGTGTCGCAGTGACCATTGCGCTGACTTTAGCAAGAACGGTACGCATCTGCTCAACTGTAAGCGTTGAGTTTCTGATGACTCTCCGAAGATGCAGTTTAACAGAGCGAACTGCCGATTCCCTCTTTACACCCCATGAGGCGCGCGTGGTGGAATGAAAACCCATTGGATTCCATCCTCCGCCAGGGTATGGGTGATCAGATTGGTGTGTTGCTGTGACGCCAGTATGCTTTGCACTTCATCGACTGAGCGTTTTGCACGGATGAAATTTGTGCCGTTGTCACTGTAGATTTTGCTGCACTTGCCACATAGAGATTTAAACACCGCAGCGCAGCCAGGAACGTTTTACTGCTGAGATCAGTGGCAAGTTCCAGGTGTATTGCCGACGTAACTGGGCAAACGAAGAGGCATATGTAGACCTTACTGATGCAATAGCGATTGATGCAATCTTCGGCAAACTCTGAGTAAATTTTCCTTGTCAATGAGTGGTGAAAGTTTTACCAGCTGTGATCGGTTCCGTAGTGGTTTCTTGTCGAGTAAAAGTTTGTAGTCGTCTTGGAAGCAAGTTTGTGTTTGTCGCAAACACATACTGCGTGCTGCCTGGAGCTCCTCAAATGTAAGAGACTTGGAGCTTCTGTTCCGAGATGGATGTTTTATCTGGCCTCTGGATGCACAGTCAGCTGGTTTTGTTTTGGAGTTTACATGAAGCCACGCATGGCGTGGGATGGAGTCCAGAATTTCCGAGGTGCGTTTCCACACAAATGTCTTCAGCTGGGTTGGTGCATATGTTAGCCATGATAGAACAATTGTAGAATCGCACCATGCTCTCTTTCTTAATGCAGCCTGGCTCAGTAGAAGCGCTCCGCAAAGTTCCAGGCGTGGCAAAGATTGTTCCTTGAGTGGGGCCACCCTTGTCTTTGCAGCCACTATCAATACGGAAATAGAGCCGTGTATTACTATGCTGTATACTTCAGCATCGTATGGCTTGATCGAAACATCTGAGAATCCGTGCAACTCGATGTTGTCTGTATCCAATAAACAATGGCCGTGGGTAATGTTCTTCTGCTTAATCCATTTGATGGTGTAGATGTTGCAGTGCATTGCGCACATACAACCAAAGATGTACCCTCTGCTTGGGCAACATGACTTGAAGTCACCGAAGTGTTGTGATGAGCGTTTTAACTGCTCCCATACTCCTCTTCAGTTTGAGCAATGCTCCTGATAGTGCCCGATGTAGTACCTTGTGAATGAAGTATAGTGTAGTGGTAAATTTGCTGCTCAAATGACCAGGTTTCATTCAGCTGTAACAAAAAGCCTTGTCTTTTACAAAAGACAAAGACATGCAAAAGATCGTCGTTGTGAAATTGTCATGTTCAAAAATTGTTACAGCCGTACAGAATGTGTTCTGTCGAATGGCATTTGGTGCATTTGCTGCTTTCAATCGCCACCATCGAATGTGTGAACCGTTTTGGTTTGTCCCCTTGAGTAGCTGCTTTGCCGACGGACACACGCTCCCCATTGCTCAGTTCCAATTCTTCGCAACGATCATCCAATAACTTGAAGAAGTCGTTGAGAGTGGGTGAGTCTTTGTCCATAACTCTCCAGTGCCAGATAGATGACTCAACAGTCGCGTGCCGTTTGGTTTACAGCATCCAAACCACGAACAATTTCGTTTGCACCGTCGGGATACCTTACGCAAAACCGCTGCATAAATTTTAATAGTTGTTGGCAAGCTCAAAAATTGTTCCAAGAACGTGTTTACAATATGCCTCGGCCGATTCGCTTTGCATTGATGGCGCCACACCAACTGCTGAACTCGAATTCGCCGTACCTCTGACTTCGCCGTTACTATAAGCATGCACGGACATGTTCGTTGTGTTCTGGTTTTTAGCTAACTGCTCGAATAGCTGTTGTTGTTGTTGTAGCAGACTGATTACTGCGTCTTTGTGTAGATGAAGCCCTTTGCTGCTATCCTTGTTTTTTTTGTAGTTGTATTTGCTAGTAGAAACTTATTTTTATCCAAAAGCATAGCATGTGCCGTTGGATATTTCTCCTCGTTTAGAACGTTGTCTTCCTCTGGATCCGCATACCCATCCACATGTTCGAGAAGGGCTATGGAATCTCCAATCTGTGAGAACTCCTTCCAAGCTGTTTGGAACAGCTCCATCCGTGGGGTGACCTCTTCCGTTGAAGTTGGTTCAGCTCGTTCAGCCCAAGCCAATGCGCGTGTGATGGTGGCCTTGAGTCTGCCCCGGCTCTTTACCAATGCTCTTAATTGTTCCATTGCACTATGGTCCAGAAGCCCGTTTTTCTGGCATAAAGTCGAAATTTTGATGAGAACGTACAGTATTTTTGCTTTTAAATTCTTAAAGTATATTGATCATAGATATCGAAAACTGAAAAAAAAATCTTTAAAAGCTTCACTGAAGCTTTTTGCGAGCTTTCAAACACACACAATTTTTCAGCTGATTATGAAAAAAAAATGCGCGCCAATTTATTTGTTTGCATTTTGCTCTGTGGCTCGTGTAAATTTTTGCGAATAAATCACATAAAATATGGAAAATAAAGATCAAGGTATGTATTATATAGTGTATATAGTTTTTGTATGTGTTTTCCCTCGGATTTAAGTGTTGTGTAATGTCGAATTTACGTGTAAATTTGCAGAAAACTAACTTGCGTCCCCTGTGTTTAGTGGACAATAACTAAAGCACACTCCCGATCTATTCCAAACTAATAACGCCAGTTTGTACTTATATTTATTGTAATTGACCGCACATTAATAACTTTTCCCCGTTTTTCCCCCTTTTCTTTAAATTTCTTAAATTCAGGCACGTTCGAGTTTTGTAGAAGCGACCTTTTCGATATTTGGTGCAACAACAATCGACAAATAAAATCTGTCACAGATTGGATTTACAGTAAAATCAACAACAACCAGCTGGAAAATGGTACAAAAAAAGAAATAGATGGAACAATTAATAATTTTGAATCCTTCATTAAAAGAAATCTTCAGAAATGCAACTATATGATGGAACGATTTATGTCCAAGCATGCTAAATGGCTGACGTCTAAAATAGCAATTGTTGTTAATGAAAATTTTATTACACCACAGAAAATGGGACGCCCAACCTTATCTTACACAGACGCAGGGATAAGATTAAAAAGGAAACTGGCGTCTGAGACAGCAAATGAAAATAATCTAGACACGAATCTTCTTATGCATGCTGCAGCAGTTTCTGCTAAGAAAGAAAACAGGAGAGACGTGGCCTTTGTTCTTCAATCTACGATAGCAACACCTGAAAAGCCAACTAAAACAGAAAAGCAACTCCAAATGCAAAAGCCCATTCCACTTACACCAGATGAAGCTTTAGCTTACCTCCTGGAAAATTCACTTAATAAACAGCAATATACAAACACTAGGTTTTTAAATAAAAGTCATTACAGCGACATATATCCAAGCTATTATCAATTAATGGAAGCTAAATTACAGTGCCGGCCAGAGAGTATAAAAGTAATGGAAACTAACGCTCAGATGCCATTACAAAATCTATTAGATCACACTGCAAAGCGAATAATTAAATTGCAATCTGATGTTTTCAAGCAGTTTCCGGATAGTTCTGAACTCAAATTAATTTGCAGCTATGGATTTGATGGTTCAACTGGTCAAAGTATATATAAGCAGAAGTTTGAAACTAAAGCACCTGGCGAGCAGCATTCAGACCATTCCTTATTTGTGACTTCTGTTATACCTATAAAAATTATAGACTCTTTTCATCGGAACATCTGGATTAATAGAGCGCCGCAGTCCATTCGATTCTGCAGACCGCTAAAAATTGAATTAGTAAAAGAAACTACTGCTCACATTATAATGGAAAAAAATCATTTAGATTTGCAGATTAACAATCTTAAGCCGTTGGTTAATAAATTGGATGAGAATGTTGACATAGCAGTCACCGTCACCCATGAAATGCATATGACACTTATAGATGGGAAAGTTCTAAATGTATTAACTGGAACTAAATCTACTCAATGTTGTCCAATATGTGGTGCCACCCCAACAAAAATACTGGAAATTACAGATTTTAATTCTAAAACCTTTACCCCAAAGCTTGAAGCTTTAAAATTTGGGGTAAGTCCACTACATGCTTGGATCCGGTTTCTTGAATTTGTCTTGAAGATATCATACAGAATAGAGATAAAAAAATGGCATATGAAAGGTGATGATAAGATTGAAATGAGCAAACGGAAAAAATATATTCAGGAAAAGATTTGGAATGATATGGGTCTACGAATAAGCATGCCAAAGCAGAATGGCAGCGGAAATAGCAATGATGGTAACACGGCAAGAAGAGCTTTTGCAAATTGTAAACTTCTTTCATCCATAACCAACTTTAGCGAGGCTCTTTTGAATAATTTTCATATTATATTGATTGCCATTTCGTGTAACTTTTATATAAATTCGCAAAAATTGTGTGCGTTTTGCGAGACAACTTTTTGCTTATATATGGATACTTTTCCGTGGTACCCAATGTCACCAACGATTCATAAAGTATTAGTACATGGTTTTCAAATAAACAATTCAACGTTGGTTCCACTGGGATGCTTAGCTGAAAATGCTTCAGAAGCACGAAATAAATTCTACAAAAAAGACAGACTGTCACATGCAAGGAAAAATAGTCGAATCAATACTATGACTGATCTTTTCCATAGAGCGATAGATTCATCGGACCCATTACTATCAAGTGTCTGTTTGAAGGAAAGGGAGAGAAAAAACAAGAAAAAACCTCTGCCGAAGGAAGTATTAAGTCTACTGGAGTTGCCATCTTCCGAAAAAAAATATTCATCCGCAAACGAATTGGACTCGCAGTCGGGTTCTAGTTCTGATGAGGACATTTACGACATACATTTGGAAGAAGAAGTCGATGGTCTTAATTAAAAAAACTAATATTTTATAAATGTCTATAATTGTTAAATAAATATAACTAATTGGGCTGTGCTTAGAGTAAACTTTTTTAAAAACTATTCATAGCATAACAACAATATGTGCAAAGTTGGAATTATGTAGCTCCATTTTTAGACTTATGCCAAAAAAACCACTTCTGCACCATTGTAACTACTATGTGTTACTAAGTAGATAATACAAATATCTTAAAGAAAACACGCACTTTTTATTTTCGGATAACAAATACAGTCTCTAGGAAGTCGACTATTAGCAAGGTCGAAAACTGTTCGGTGCCAACTGGGTCATATATGGGCGGGAGGGGTAGGCGTGGTCCGATTCGTTTGAAAATTTGTATGTTTAATAAGCACTCTGTTACTACCAAATGTGCAAAATATTTTTTATTGTTTATTGTTTATTTTTAAGGTTCAACAATGTGCAGTTAAACTAATGACACGAAAAAACATTTAATACGGCTATTACCCTGACCCGGTGGGACTGATTTATTGGCCCAAGCGGCCGCTATGGTCCAACTCACAGCCAAGTTGTGGTCAGGGTATAACCGATATTGCAATAAAGTTACGAGTGACTTAAAATTAAATTATTCATTAACAAGGATTTGAGCTTATTGGTACTAGTGTCAAAGGAAAACAGATGAAAATAAGTATTATAGTTACGGCAAAGGCTACGAAAAGATTCATGGTCAGAGTAATTAGAGAGACAGAGTTGTAGATGGAGAGGAAAGTAATGCCTAGTCGGGCGGGACGGAACAGCAATACTAATAAGGCTTGTGAGGGCAATGGAATCGACCTCACCAGAGAGTAGTTTGTGGAGAAATGTAACTCCATGGCAAATCCGTCTACTTTCGAGAGAATGGATATCGATGAGACGCAGCCTGCTCTCATAAGAGGGAAGATGTCTATAGGGATCCCAATTAAGTCCACGAAGTGCAAAAATGAGGAATTGTTTTTGAACGGACTCGAGCATGTTCTTATATTTTTGGTACTGAGGAGACCAAACACAGGAACCATATTCTAAAATTGGCCGGACAAGAGAAACATAAAGTAGTTTAGTTGTGTAAGGGTCAGTGAATTCCTTAGACCATCTTTTAATGAAACCAAGGACTCCCCTGGCTTTATTCGCAATCACAGATATATGGATGTTATAACACAAATTAGGTACAAAGACAATGCCCAGGTCAGTAACCTTGAACAGGCGATGTAAGGAAATGTTACGGATAGTATAGTCAAAAAGGTAAGGCTTGCTGCGATAAAATGTCATGATGTTACATTTAGATATGTTAAGCGGAAGAGTGTTTAGCAAGCACCAATTGTTGAGGGCGTCCAAATCGGTCTGGAGGAATAACGGGGATACGGGATCACTATAGGAAAAACAAAGCTTCACATCATCTGCATACATGATGACTCGAGAATGAGTTAGAACTTGAGGAAGATCATTAATAAATAAGTTAAACAACAGGGGACCTAGATGGCTTCCTTGAGGTACACCAGACGACACATAAACCGGATTGGACAGAGACGAATTAAAGCGGACACGCTGAGTACGGTTGCTTAAGTAGGCACTAATCCAGAGAATAAGTTTATTAGGAAACCCGAGGAGTGATAGCTTGTGGATGAGGAGAGTATGACTAACTGAGTCGAAAGCTTTACTGAAATCTGTGTACACTACGTCAGTTTGGCACTGCTTAGCAAAGCCCGCAGTAACGAAGGATGAGAACTCGAGTAGGTTAGTAGATATTGATCGACGTTTTACAAATCCGTGCTGAGAAACGGAAAACAAGGAACAACAAAAGTGTTGGAGCTGGGAAGTAATAATTTTTTCAAAGAGCTTTGGAATAGCTGATAAGATGGAAATTGCCCGGTAATTAGAAATATCAGATTTAGACCCCTTTTTATGGATTGGGACGATATACGATTCCTTCCAGGCCGAGGGAAAATCACCTAACGCCAGAGACAAGTTAAACAGTTTTAAGAGGGGACAACAAAGAGAGTCAGCACAAAGTTTAAGAACAGCACTGGGAACCAAGTCAGGGCCAGTAGAAAACGAAGATTTACAGGATTTTAAACCTGCCAAAAGGGCATTATAATCTATGAAGGGGGATAGATACAGTTGGAGCTACTAAGTGGAATAGGATATAGGGTTATCGGTAGATGAGGTAATGATAGATGAATGATTACTAGTAGGTAAAAGGTAGCAAAGTTGAAAAAAAGAAGCAAATAGGTTAGAAATGTCGCAATCATTATCCGCGTACCTGCTATTATAGGAAAAAGTAGAAGGAAGTTGGGAGGAGCAACGTTTGGAGTTGACAAACCTATAAAATTGTTTGGGATCGCGTTTAAAGTTAATTTTGCATTTTGTCAAGTAATTATTATAGCAAGATGTATTAAATAAAGAAAATTTTGATTTTGCAACGGAATACCTAGAGAAATCAGATTGCGAACCAGACTGTTTAAATTTTTTGTATAGACGAGATTTTACATTACGTAGGTTAATTAACTGAGGAGTAAACCAAATGGGGCCAGATTGATTTCTGGATGGTGAAGCTAAAGGGACTAACGAATTGAAGATGGAGAAAGTAGTGGAATAGAATGCTTCAGTGGCAGGTTCAATCTCCCGAAAGTCGTCAAGGAATGACCAGTCAATCTGAGAAAGTGCCAAATTCAAACTGATGAAATCGGCCTTCCTAAAACAATAGAGAGAAGATGGCTTAAATGGTGATTTGATAGGACCAAGGGAAGGCAACTGAACAAGAGTATCTAGTGTAGGATGGTAAGGGTCCTCAGGGAAGGATAACGGAGATCCTCTGCAGACCAGAGTACTCGATGTGTCTGTTGTAAAAACGAAGTCTAAAAACCTGCCCATATTGTTGCGTATAGCATTTACCTGACCCAACGATGAATCGGACAGAGAATCCACGAAATCATGCTGAATAGATGGAAACATCAGGTTAGAATCGGTAGAAGGACAATAAGACGATCGGAATCATTTAGTTGGGACGAAACAGATTGGAGTATGAAGCTGAAGCATATACGTAGAAAATTCGGAGGACGGAGGAATGTAAGAGCAGGATATGAAAAGATTAGAAGAGGTCATGCGAAGTTTAACAACAATTATTTCAATGCTGATTTCCCTTTCGACGAAGAAGAGTTCAGACGATATGTCCGAGCGAACGGCCACAAGGACACCGCCGCCACGAGTAGGACGATCCAGCCTATATATAGTATATTTGTCGACTAGAATCTCGGAATTATAAATTGAGGAGTTCAGCCAGGTCTCTGAAAAAGCGATCACATCAGGCTCGAAAGAAGCACTATCGGTGTACAACCTGTTTAGCTTGGTACACAAGCCACGAACATTCTGATATGATATCTTTAGAGCCAGGGGAGTGATTAGTTTTTTGATGGCAATGCGGCCAGGGATGGTGTTGGACGGACTGAAGTTGAAACGGACGATGATGGCGTAGGGAGGACACCGACTCGAGGTTCAGGGTTATGGGTGCGATTAGCAAACAAGTGACAAATTGTATGTTCCGGCCAGAAGGAGGAGTCGAGAATACTATACTATATCAAGTCTGTATCTCACGTTTTAGACTTTATGCCAAAAAAACGGGCTTCTGGACCATAGTGCATTGTTTAAAATTATCAAATGAATACCGAAGCACACCAAAACTGTACAAGAATCCTTCTCGAACGACCAAAGAATGTTCTTAAATACTCCATTTTGAGTAACTTGAATATAGTGGATTGTACTTATTTTTATTTCTTGTTCGGCTCGCTGTCTTTTCGGTGCTGAAAAATGCCGGCGCAGCGGCAAGCGAATACAGCCGTTTTTCCGTCTCTTCCGTTCTATCCTAGTTATTCTTTCTTCTACGAGATGGACTTAAACATATAGATGACAAAGTAATAATATCGGATGCCCTCCTCAACAAAGCTAAATATACTGATTTAAAAATATAGAGATGACAAAGTTATAGTATTAAGTGCGTTCCTCAACAGAACTAATAAAAACGTACTCAGTCAGTATATAAATTTATGAGATTATGATTAAAGTTAAAAAAAAATTTTTATTTTACATTTTAAAGTTTTTTGCTACATTTGTTAACTACATCTACATCTAAAATGTAGATTATACATGTAGAACAGATATTCTACATCTACCATTTAGGTTCTACATCTCCTCCGCTAAGGGTTTCTCGCGCTTTGCACAGGGCAGAGTGTGTGCGAGCGAGACAGAGAATGAATAGCGTAAATTAATTTCTTTATTCTGGCTATAATAATGATCCGATCTAGTTCAGATTCGGCAGTCTGATATATATGGTCATTCTCTACGATACTGCTTTTTAGTTTTATCGTATCTTCAAAATTGTGGATGCCACAGATTTTCGTTCTTTGTGAAGGCGGAAGGGGGCGGGGCGAAATTTGGAAATACACTTGTAACAGTGTGATATCACATGAGTCTGGAAACAAAATTTGGTTGCTCTAGCTCTTAGAGTCTCTGAGACAGACAGACAGACAGACGGACGGACAGACAGACATGGCTCTATCGACTCGGCTATTGATACTGATCCAGAATATATATACTTTATGGGGTCGGAAAATTTTCCTTCTCTGCGTTACACACATCCACTTTTACCACAAATACAATATACCCCTTAACTCTTTTTGAGTGCGGGTATAAAATAAATTTTTATTATAAAAAGCAATTAAGGTTAAAACTCAGTTAATAAGCCTCCCTTAATTGTAACCTATTGTAAAGAGAACTTTAAGGAATAGGGAACTTATGCGTTGTGTGGACTGTTTAATGCGAAAAAGCACTGAAGTTAAGGAGCCTGAAAGCCAAATCGCGCGATTTTTTAGAAAAAATATTTTCACCTGCATCCTTTTGCAAATAAATGTTGAGATTGAATAATATTGATTTTATAATATATTGGTATCTAAACTTTTATATGACTTTTAACTATTTGTCAGCAATACGGGCAGAGCAATAGCGAGCTATTGGAACGTTGTTTCAAAGTTTTTTAGCACTCAGTGCATACTTTAAAGTGCCTACAAGGCTGAAGTACCACGTCCCGCGACTTATCGAAGCAAAGAATACATTTTAAAACATTAATCATTGGAGTTAATGGTAAAATATTATCCATTTCGTCCTCTTCGGATTCCATATGAGAAATCGACGCCTCAAATTTGGTGTCCCAGTTGATAAACTTATTTTTTGATTAATCAAATAACACTACCCGACACGATTTTTCCTCAAGAAACAAAACCAACTTTTTCTAAAAGATTTGGGGCTTAGAAATTGTTTGATGATATTTTATTTTTTTTTGTATGGCAGAAATTTTTTTTTACGAATTTTTAAAGCTTTTTTTTAGAGGTAGCGCTTTTCTTTTCAAACAACTTTAGTATCTTACGTCTGGTTGTAAAGAACTTTGCTATTCTGAAAAGATAATTCAAACAGATAGAAGTTGAACCTAAGCAAACATGATGAGCAAAGTTCTTTACAACCAGACATAAGATACTTAAGTTATGTGAAAAAAGAAACGCTACATCTGAAAACAGCCTAAAAAAATGTATGCCTTAATTTATGCCTTAAAATACTACAGGAGACAAATTTATTAACTTAAAATCAATTAAATTTGTTAATATGTAAACAATAAATTACACAAGGGAACAAGGTTTTGTTGATTAATGTTGATATTAAGGTAATTGGGAACGCTGAATTCAGCGGTTTTTTTCCTATCAGATCAAGTTTTCGCGATATACCGTTATATCGAAAATGAAGGCACTTCCCCTACATATAGTGGACTAACTTGAAAACGGTTTACCGTATTCAGTTAAAAAAATATTTAAAACTCGCCAACAATACTGTCTTTGAGTCGTGCCTACATTGGTTTTAAATATGACCAACAGATTAAAAAATATTATCCTGTTTAAAAATTAATAAAAACAAAATTATCGACAAAAATTACAGTTTTGGTCTAAAAACATTTAGATTAACATATTTTGAATGTGATGAAATTATTTCATTCCAATCGGTGCTCAAAAAAAAATTATTAGTACTATAATGTACTTATAACTAATCAAAAAATGTTCTGTTATAAGATTTTCTTAAATTATAATTATCTTTTTTAATGTAGATAATGGTTCTGGATCATCACTAGAGTATGGGACTGCTCAGGTAATGGACAAAATGTAAGGATAAATCAATTTAGATTGATTTTTTTGTTCATGCCTTTTACGTTGACTGCGCAAAAATAACAACCATTACTGAGACATGTTTCCTAGAACTTTGTTGAAGTTTTTACTTAATGAAAAAAAAAGTAACGTTAATTATAAAGAAAATATATAAATTTGATATTTAAAACACAAGTTAAGAATAACAAACACATAAAACACAAAACACAATTACTACGAAAAAAACACAAATAATAGGCAAAAATACCTGTTGCACTCCGATCAACATATTGTTACGAAAAGGCGGAAAAAGGCCGATAAATCTAGTCTTCTTTTGATCTTAAGATATGCATCTTTGATCAACACAATGATGAACCTGGGCATCGTTGGGGAACAGAACTAAAATCTTAAGAGAAATCAGAAACGGAAATCGAAAAACCGCTGACAAAAGAAAATTGGTTATTTTAGATTTTCGGAGCACTTTAAAGGTTTTTTTTTGGAAAGAGCGAATGCTCACTCTGAAAAAAACCGTGAATTCAAAAAGCCAATTTATCTATGAGATGATCAAAGTGATTCAAATTGTAAAATTTCGATTTCGGTTTTTATACCCGTACTCAAAAAGAGTTAAGTTAAGTGGTAAAAGTGGATGTGTGTAACGCAGAGAAGGAAGTTTTTCCGACCCCATAAAGTATATATAGTCGATAGAGCCATGTCTGTCTGTCCGTCCGTCTGTCCGTCTGTCCGTCCGTCCGTCTGTCCGTCCGTCCGTCTGTCCGTCTTGTTTGACGCCTCGTTCTCAGAGACTATAAAAGCTAGAGCAACCAAATTTTGTTTCCAGACTCATGTGATATCACACTTAATCAAGTTTCTTTCAAAATTTTGCCACGCCCCCCTCCGCCTTCAGAAAGAACGAAAATCTGTGGCATCCACAATTTTAAGATACGATAAAAATAAAAGCGCAGTATCGTAGAGAATGACCATATCTACCAGATCGCTAAATCAAGTACAGATCCGATTATTATTATAGCCAGAATGAATAAATTAATTTTCAGTTGCTTCCCCCACCTCCTCTCAGCGCTGCTGACGCTTTCTCGCTCGCACACATTCTGCCCTGTGCAAAGCGTTAGCGCCCCCTCGCGGAGGAGATGTAGAATCTAAATGGTAGATGTAGAATATTTGTTCTAGATGTATAATCTACATTTTAGGTGTAGATGTAGTTAACAGGTGTAGCAAAAAAATGTAAAATGTAAAATTTTTAAATTTCTACTTAAATTTCAATCATCACAAATTTATATACTGACTGAGTACGGGTATAAAAGTAGAGTCGCGACTAGAAGCGACTTACGTTCCTTCTTGTTTTATTTTTGTCGTATGGGAGCGCCCACTGTGCGCCGGTGACTCTGAGCCAAAAGAGACGTGGCTGACGATGTTACAGTATGTTCACTGACAGAGGGTATCGCGGGAGTTCGTGAAGTCGATGTTGAATTTGATGGTTGGGGCAGAGTGGATTGAGAAGTGCAGCACCACATACTCGGCATGTCGTTAAGGACATTCACCTTGTTGATGGCCTGCTCAGGGTGATAGCTTCTTAGCTTCCTGAAGACGCAGTTGAGGAAAAAGGTTGCTGAGCTGAGAACATCGATATATCGAAAGTCCTGGATCGAAACAAACACGTAAACCGTGGTTCAATCCGAATTAAACGAACAAGTGTTATTGTGTTTTGTTATATAAATAATTTATTAAGTTTATATTTACATCACGTCCGGGTAACCAATATGTTGGGCTACTGAGCTACTTCAGCAGCGTAGATTGATCGCGAAATGTTTGTAAATAATTACACAAAATTTGGGTTATATTAAAAAAATGTGCAAATATACTAAAAATTTGTAGAAAAAAATCTGTGTGTATGGGACTATGTCCGCAAAGTGTGCACAAATTGCATGCGGTTTTAAAAAAAAAATCTTTAATTTGGGCCAAATATGTGTGTTTGAACGCCTATTTCATTTCATCTTGTGTCATTCTGCAGAACGGAGTTGATGATCGCCTAGATCTCAGATACTATAAAAGCTAGAGCAACCAAATTTTGTTTCCAGACTAATGTGATATCACACTGCTACAAGTGTATTTCAAAGATGTAGGTAGGTTTAGAATATTTGCTCTAGATGTTTAATCTACATTTTAGATGTAAATGTAGTTAACAGATGTAGCAAAACAATAAAAAAAATCATGGAAGAAAGCCAAAGAAAAGCTCCGTGCTCCGGTATCGGATTGAATAGCTCGATTCCAAGACGATGTGCAAGAAGTGATTGCAAGATCAAGACTAAACCAAAGGGCATGCGGGCCGAATTGCCCGTGCCCTAATGAGAGTGAGAGAGCGACAGATCGAGAGAGTGATAGCGAAAGGCGATAGAAAGAAAGGTGCGAGATGAAGACGCGTGAGAACTGCTGCATAGGCATGCTGCCGTGCGGGAGCATGAATGTGTACATATTTTTGTAAGTAGATGACAATTTAGTACACTGGGTAGGGCAAACATCGAACAATAATAATCACTGGCTATAATCTCTGTGTTTAAGTACACTATTTGGCTGCGTAACCAAACATTGTGGTTTCAAGGAGCCGTGAAAATAGCCAAGACATTACACATCGCAATGAAAATAGTTGTCTACGCACAGCAAGGTCCCGTTTAGCTCTACGGAACAATGACGCAACAACAACTGTGTAACGAACCATGGGAACCTTGGATCGCTACATTTCCTTAGGCTATACTATCTACACCCTAATATAAGAAGCACCGTATATCTAGAATAATCCCCTGCCAAGAAGAGTTGGAAGAACCCTCGTTGCACTTTCCATATCACGTGTCGCACAATCGCCAAGTCAATACGTTTTTGCAAACAGCAAAATTAAATCACCGAACCCATTGCGTTGTTCGCAATGAGGCAAGTAGACAAATTCTAGATCTTATGATATTTCACAATCGCCAGCGTCAATTGACCTGCATAAGAAATATCATGCCATGATTGCACAAGAAGGCAAACCAGCATAAACAGCTCACGCCAAATTCTCACAACTAATAACCCACATTAATTTAACATACGATTTCCGGAGTGCAGACGCAACCGAAATCAATCAAAACCCACTGACCCATCTTTATGGAAGTGGTACGCTACGTTTTACTAAGTAAGCAGAAAAATGTAACACACCCAACTAAAGCAGAAACCAACCCAAACCCACTGACCCACCTTTATGGAAGTGGTACAATATCTTTTACCGATTAAGCATAAAAATAAGTAACACCCGATCGTTTAACAAACAAGCGGAAATCAATGTAAAAAGTCGCTGACGCCGGGATCTGACGTACGATGTCACCCGCCGGCGAATGACATAAAAAGCGCAAGAATCACCGAAGAAAGGGCAGTCCATCAGACAGAAACCTAGAGACAATACCTGGGCAGTACACCAGCCAGCAAGTCTAAGCGCACACCTGGCAGCTTTACCCCGGTCAGCAAAACACAACACACCGCGATAATCCAAGAAAACTTACACTAACAAATCCACCAAGGTCGCATATAAAAGCCATTTAATAAATAAAGAATAAGGACAAATTCAACAAAAAGCAAAACACCAACGCCAGAGTCATTTCTTATAGACAATTTCCAACGCTTTTCCAAGCCTACCTTACTCTCTTCCTTCGATCTAAAGGCGAGTCCAGGACTTTAAAGTTCTTCAGAATACAAATTCCTTGTAATGAACCCTGGACAGGACTGATGCATGTCCCAGCCTGAAATAGGATCTCACAACTGGAAATAAACGTCGTGATAGTTTACCTCTTTTATCATTTAAAGTTTCCAAGGTATCTTTGAGACGGACGTTATCTACACTGATTTCAGTAAAGCATTCGACTCTGTCAATCACTTCCTTCTAGCACAAAAACTTGACCTTTTAGGGTTTCCGCTTAATCTTTTGAGATGGATTTCTAGCTACCTTCGTTCTTGGTCTCAACGAGTCCTCTTTAAAAACTCCTTCTCTTCACCTGTTAAGGTTACTTCTGGAGTACCACAAGGCAGCCATCTAGGCCCCCTACTTTTCACACTCTTTATTAATGACCTGCCTTCATTAATAAATAAATTAATAAATTCTCGAATTCTCATGTATGCGGGTGATGTTAAAATCTGTGTCCAGTACAAGGACATTTCATTTCACTCTCGCTTGCAATCCGATCTCAATAACTTTCAGTCATGGTGTTGTGCAAATATGTTATACCTAAATGCCCCGAAATGCAAAGTTATGACATTTCATCGCTCCAGCCCCATGTTGGCTCCTTACACCCTCTGATGTGGTTCTCTTGAGAGAATTACATTGGTTGATGATCTTGGTGTTGAACTAGACCCCAAGTTAAAGTTTATGAACCTTCCAACCTTAGTTAGTCGTAGAAAAATGCTTGGTGTGATTTTTATGCACAACCTGATCAAGGGTGACGTAGATAGCCCTGACTTGTTGAGCCGCATAAATTTTACGATTCCTATTAGATCTACTAGAAACTTTATTCCTTTGTTTATTCCACTTCGTAGATCAAATTATTCCTTGCATGAACCGTTTAGGGTCTTATGCTCGGACTATAATTCTCCCTACCTTATATAATCCACCACCAATTCCCTTCCTTTTCTTAAATCACTAATTCTAACATACCTTTCCCGTAATTAGTACTATTTCTTAGCTATCTTTGCATGTTTAGCTCTTTTAGTTGTTGTTGTTGTTTATTTTTGTAAGGTTCAACTATGTGCAGTTAAGCTAATGACACGAGAAACATTGACTATGGCTGTTACCCTGACCCGGTGGGACTGATTTATTGGCCCAATCGTCCGCTATGGTCCAACTCACAGCCAAGTTGTGGTCAGGGTATAACCGATATTGCAATAAAGTTACGAGTGACTTAAAATTAAATTATTCATTAACAAGGATTTGAGCTTATTGGTACTAGTGTCAAAGGAAAACAGATGAAAGTAAGTATTATAATTTATAATTAGTTTATATTTACATCACGTCCGGGTAACCAATATGTTGGGCTACTGAGCTACTTCAGCAGCGTAGATTGATCGCGAAATGTTTGTAAATAATTACACAAAATTTGGGTTATATTAAAAAAATGTGCAAATATACTAAAAATTTGTAGAAAAAAATCTGTGTGTATGGGACTATGTCCGCAAAGTGTGCACAAATTGCATGCGGTTTTAAAAAAAAAATCTTTAATTTGGGCCAAATATGTGTGTTTGAACGCCTATTTCATTTCATCTTGTGTCATTCTGCAGAACGGAGTTGATGATCGCCTAGATCTCAGATACTATAAAAGCTAGAGCAACCAAATTTTGTTTCCAGACTAATGTGATATCACACTGCTACAAGTGTATTTCAAGGATAGGTTAGGTAGATAGGTAGGTAGGTTTAGAATATTTGCTCTAGATGTTTAATCTACATTTTAGATGTAAATGTAGTTAACAGATGTAGCAAAACAATAAAAAAAATCATGGAAGAAAGCCAAAGAAAAGCTCCGTGCTCCGGTATCGGATTGAATAGCTCGATTCCAAGACGATGTGCAAGAAGTGATTGCAAGATCAAGACTAAACCAAAGGGCATGCGGGCCGAATTGCCCGTGCCCTAATGAGAGTGAGAGAGCGACAGATCGAGAGAGTGATAGCGAAAGGCGATAGAAAGAAAGGTGCGAGATGAAGACGCGTGAGAACTGCTGCATAGGCATGCTGCCGTGCGGGAGCATGAATGTGTACATATTTTTGTAAGTAGATGACAATTTAGTACACTGGGTAGGGCAAACATCGAACAATAATAATCACTGGCTATAATCTCTGTGTTTAAGTACACTATTTGGCTGCGTAACCAAACATTGTGGTTTCAAGGAGCCGTGAAAATAGCCAAGACATTACACATCGCAATGAAAATAGTTGTCTACGCACAGCAAGGTCCCGTTTAGCTCTACGGAACAATGACGCAACAACAACTGTGTAACGAACCATGGGAACCTTGGATCGCTACATTTCCTTAGGCTATACTATCTACACCCTAATATAAGAAGCACCGTATATCTAGAATAATCCCCTGCCAAGAAGAGTTGGAAGAACCCTCGTTGCACTTTCCATATCACGTGTCGCACAATCGCCAAGTCAATACGTTTTTGCAAACAGCAAAATTAAATCACCGAACCCATTGCGTTGTTCGCAATGAGGCAAGTAGACAAATTCTAGATCTTATGATATTTCACAATCGCCAGCGTCAATTGACCTGCATAAGAAATATCATGCCATGATTGCACAAGAAGGCAAACCAGCATAAACAGCTCACGCCAAATTCTCACAACTAATAACCCACATTAATTTAACATACGATTTCCGGAGTGCAGACGCAACCGAAATCAATCAAAACCCACTGACCCATCTTTATGGAAGTGGTACGCTACGTTTTACTAAGTAAGCAGAAAAATGTAACACACCCAACTAAAGCAGAAACCAACCCAAACCCACTGACCCACCTTTATGGAAGTGGTACAATATCTTTTACCGATTAAGCATAAAAATAAGTAACACCCGATCGTTTAACAAACAAGCGGAAATCAATGTAAAAAGTCGCTGACGCCGGGATCTGACGTACGATGTCACCCGCCGGCGAATGACATAAAAAGCGCAAGAATCACCGAAGAAAGGGCAGTCCATCAGACAGAAACCTAGAGACAATACCTGGGCAGTACACCAGCCAGCAAGTCTAAGCGCACACCTGGCAGCTTTACCCCGGTCAGCAAAACACAACACACCGCGATAATCCAAGAAAACTTACACTAACAAATCCACCAAGGTCGCATATAAAAGCCATTTAATAAATAAAGAATAAGGACAAATTCAACAAAAAGCAAAACACCAACGCCAGAGTCATTTCTTATAGACAATTTCCAACGCTTTTCCAAGCCTACCTTACTCTCTTCCTTCGATCTAAAGGCGAGTCCAGGACTTTAAAGTTGAAGAATACAAATTCCTTGTAATGAACCCTGGACAGGACTGATGCATATCCCAGCCTGAAATAGGATCTCACAACTGGAAATAAACGTCGTGATAGTTTACCTCTTTTATCATTTAAAGTTTCCAAGGTATCTTTGAGACGGACGTTATCTACACTGATTTCAGTAAAGCATTCGACTCTGTCAATCACTTCCTTCTAGCACAAAAACTTGACCTTTTAGGGTTTCCGCTTAATCTTTTGAGATGGATTTCTAGCTACCTTCGTTCTTGGTCTCAACGAGTCCTCTTTAAAAACTCCTTCTCTTCACCTGTTAAGGTTACTTCTGGAGTACCACAAGGCAGCCATCTAGGCCCCCTACTTTTCACACTCTTTATTAATGACCTGCCTTCATTAATAAATAAATTAATAAATTCTCGAATTCTCATGTATGCGGGTGATGTTAAAATCTGTGTCCAGTACAAGGACATTTCATTTCACTCTCGCTTGCAATCCGATCTCAATAACTTTCAGTCATGGTGTTGTGCAAATATGTTATACCTAAATGCCCCGAAATGCAAAGTTATGACATTTCATCGCTCCAGCCCCATGTTGGCTCCTTACACCCTCTGATGTGGTTCTCTTGAGAGAATTACATTGGTTGATGATCTTGGTGTTGAACTAGACCCCAAGTTAAAGTTTATGAACCTTCCAACCTTAGTTAGTCGTAGAAAAATGCTTGGTGTGATTTTTATGCACAACCTGATCAAGGGTGACGTAGATAGCCCTGACTTGTTGAGCCGCATAAATTTTACGATTCCTATTAGATCTACTAGAAACTTTATTCCTTTTTATTCCACTTCGTAGATCAAATTATTCCTTGCATGAACCGTTTAGGGTCTTATGCTCGGACTATAATTCTCCCTACCTTATATAATCCACCACCAATTCCCTTCCTTTTCTTAAATCACTAATTCTAACATACCTTTCCCGTAATTAGTACTATTTCTTAGCTATCTTTGCATGTTTAGCTCTTTTAGTTTTGTTGTTGTTGTTTATTTTTGTAAGGTTCAACTATGTGCAGTTAAACTAATGACACGAGAAACATTGACTATGGCTGTTACCCTGACCCGGTGGGACTGATTTATTGGCCCAAGCGGCCGCTATGGTCCAACTCACAGCCAAGTTGTGGTCAGGGTATAACCGATATTGCAATAAAGTTACGAGTGACTTAAAATTAAATTATTCATTAACAAGGATTTGAGTTTATTGGTACTAGTGTCAAAGGAAAACAGATGAAAGTAAGTATTATACTTACGGCAAAGGCTACGAAAAGATTCATGGTCAGAGTAATTAGAGATAGAGAGTATGACTAACTGAGTAGAAAGCTTTACTGAAATCGGTGTACACTACATCAGTTTGGCACTGCTTAGCAAAGCCCGCAGTAACGAAGGATGAGAACTCAAGTAGGTTAGAAGTTATTGTTCGTCGTTTTACAAATCCGTGCTGAGAAACGGAAAACAAGGAACAACAAAAGTGTTGGAGCTGGGAAGTAATAATTTTTTCGAAGAGTTTGGGAATATCCGATAATATGGAAATTGCCCGGTAATTAGATACATCAGACTTAGACCCCTTTTTATGGATTGGGACGATATACGATTCCTTCCAGGCCGAGGGAAAATCACCTAACGACAGAGAAAAGTTAAACAGTTTTAAGATGGGACAACAAAGAGAATCTGCACAAAGTTTAAGAACAGCACTGGGAACCAAGTCAGGGCCAGTAGAAAACGAAGACTGACAGGATTTTAAACCCGCAAAAAGGGCATTATAATCGATGAAGGGGGGAAAGATATATTTATTTCAATTAACAATTATCTGCTAACTATGAACTATAATATAAATATACAAACTAAAAGAAAATTATAACATAGGCAGAAAAGAAAGGTTTTACAAATTTTCTAGGTCTAGGTGATGGTAAAGGTTACGTATAATTATATCTAGGGATATTTCGGGGGATATGGTAGTATAGTAGGTATTATAATTATTACAAAGAACACGGAAAGGTTCATGCTGGGCGAAGTTGGATCTGCAGAAGGGTAAACGGATAGGCAAGAAAGTCCGGGTTGGTCTGAAAGGAACTGTAAAATCGATCTGTCCCAACAGAGTTTGGGAGTCCACAAGACCGAGAATGAGCTTGTGAATGAATAAGACTCCATTGCAAATTCTGCGATGGTGTAAGGAGGGTAGGTCGATTAATTTTAGTCTAGATCGGTATGGAGGTAACCGTCTGCCAGAGTCCCAGTTTAGGTTCCTAAGGGCAAAAATTAAAAATTGTTTTTGAACGGATTCAATTTGAATTTGTTTCTCTTTGTATTGAGGACTCCAAACACAAGAGCAATACTCCAATATTGGGCGTACTAATGAGACGTAAAGTGCACACTCGCCTTCAACTCGACCTTGACGAATTAAACAAGTGGTGTTCATCTAACCTACTGTTTATAAGTGATAAACTTTGGAACGAAAATTTCATGATCATAAACGGAAGAATTAAGCCAGGTTTCAGTTAAAGCGATAGCGTCAAAGTCAAAAGATGCACTATTCGTATGAATTTGACACAATTTGCCTAAAAGACTGCGAACATTCTGGTAATGAATGATAAAAAGGTTATCTAGTTTTTTGAACAACCAGGGCCAGTAATATTGGGACTCTGGAAAGAGTCTTTATGTAGATACTCATGCATAATTGTATGCTCAGGCCAAATAGACGGATCAAGTGATCTGGATAGTAAAGAGTCAGGAAGAAGAATCTTAAAGGAGGAAATATTGCGTTTATGTCTAAAAATGAATTTGGTCACATTTACATCATTAGGCGAGGCGTTAAGTCTAGAACAAAGATGTTGTTTAACATCCTCTGTTGTAGCCTCCGGTATAAGACGGGAGATGAAGATTGCCTTACGTGGTACCACTGCTCTTAGTTGAAGTCCTGAGCGAGAGAGTGAAGGTGGAGCCACTCCCAAAAGAGATCTCGTAGCAGGAACAATGGCAGCGTCGACGGAAACGGAAGGAACAGGAACAGTGGGCACATCATCAGCAGGAAGCATACCCACACTGGGAGCACTCACAGCGGTGCCGACAGTGATGGATGCAGTATCTGCTTCATTGTTTTTGGGTGGAAACACCGGAGCGACTGATGCCGGATTCACTAACGGCGATGCCTGACCGCTCGGAGTAGCAAAGAATTCCGATGTATGTAGATGAGAAGCAGGCGTTCCAACTACAATCGGTTGAAGGAAGTTGTTGTTGTCAGTATGAGGGATTTTCCGTCTAGGAGATTCACTCAAGAGTTTGAGGCCAAGGAATTGTGTTTCCAGGGTCAGGAACTTGTCGTTGAGAGCGATAAATTGCTTTCGGACGTCCTGAAAACCAGTGCGAGTCTGTCTCATAAAAGTGCGCATCTCGGCCTCAATCTCCCGGCAGGCCAAACATGACCAAGTCAGACCCATGCGTTTTGAGATGAGATCTTGTAGACGTCCATAATTACCACCACCAGCACACTTTATATGGGCAACATTATCACATAGCCAGCAGCTGTGGAATGAATCGCCGACTATGATGCCACCGAATTCGCATTTCTTTGCACGGCAGATAATAGCCATTTTTAGCGGCAGTCGAACCACTGTGCACGAAGAAAACGCAAAGTGAGAGCGCAAGCGATGTAAGAGAGTAGGCGGCAGAGCGAGCGTCGATCAGCAGCAGCGGCAGACGATCCAGCGAGGTGACGAAAACAAACGGTGAAGCTCACGAAAGCAGAGACACCGAAAATATCAGTTCAAGAAGAATGCGGGCGAAGTCCAGAGAGAGAGCAAGAGAGCGTGCACTTGTGCGCTCCAGAGCGTGTGTACGCGCTGGATGGTGAAGCTACAGGGACTAAAGAATTGCAGATGGAGAAAGTAGTTGAATAGAATGCTTTAGTGGCAGGTTCAATCTCCTGAAAGTCGTCAAGGAATGACCAGTCAATCTGAGAAAGTGCCATGTTCAAACTGATGAAATCGGCCTTCCTAAAACAATAGATAGAAGATGGCTTGAATGGT
The DNA here is from genome assembly GCA_035043285.1 of Drosophila subsilvestris. NCBI lineage: Eukaryota > Metazoa > Arthropoda > Insecta > Diptera > Drosophilidae > Drosophila > Drosophila subsilvestris. Next base: position 81,178 of record JAWNNB010001944.1, on the reverse strand, counting down.
GATTTGATAGGACCAAGGGAAGGCAACTGAACAAAAATATCTAGTGTAGGATGATAAGGGTCCTCAGGGAAGGATAAAGGAGATCCTCTGCAGACCAGAGTACTCGATGTGTCCGTTGTAAAAACGAGGTCTAAAAACCTGCCCATATTGTTGCGTATAACATTTACCTGACCCAACGATGAATCGGACAGAGAATCAACGAAATCATGCTGAATAGATGGAAACATCAGGTTAGAATCGGTAGAAGGAGACCAGGAAATATTTGGTAGGTTGAAATCCCCTAGGACAATAAGACGATCGGAATCATTTAGTTGGGACGAAACAGATTGGAGATATGAAGCGTGAAGCATATACGTAGAAAATTCGGAGGACGGAGGAATGTAAGAGCAGGATATGAGAAGATTAGGTCATGCGAAGTTTAACAACAATTATTTCAATGCTGTTTTCCCTTTCGACGAAAAAGAGTTCAGACGATATGTCCGAGCGAACGGCCACAAGGACACCGCCGCCACGAGTAGGACGATCCAACCTATATAAAGTATATTTGTCGACTAGAATCTCGGAATTATAAATTGAGGAGTTCAGCGATCACATCACATCAGACTCGAAAGAAGCACTATCGGTATACAACCTGTTTAGCTTGGTACACAAGCCACGAACATTCTGATATGATATCTTTAGAGCCAGGGGAGTGATTAGTTTTTGATGGCAATGCGGCCTGGGATGCTGCTGGACGGACTGAAGTTGAAGCGGACGATGATGGCGTAGGGAGGACACCGACTCGAGGTTCAGGGTTATGGGTGCGATTAGCAAACAAGTGACAAATTGTATGTTCCGGCCAGAAGGAGGAGTCGAGAATACTATTGACATGTTTATCAGGTACAAGAATTTTGAAGGAGGAAATATTACGTTTGACTTTAAATTTAGAAACTACCAGACCAGAGGAATTGTCGATATTAAGTTTAGAAAAGATAAAGTCTCTAACCAGAACTTCCGTAGCCGATGACATGAGTCGAGAGACGAAAATAGGTTTGAGTGGAGCGACAGCAGTTAGAGTTGTTAAAGGGGTGATAGGATTAATAGGTAGCAAAGGAGATTCAATCCGAGGCACTGGGTCCGAAAACAATGACCCATTTTCGGGGATGACGATGGAAGCCGTGTTGGACGGAACTTCCACATCCATGCTGACAGCAGCAGTAGAAGCCGTGTTAGACGGAACTACCACATCCATACTGACAGCAGCGTCGGCGGCTTGGAGTGCGGGTCCAGAAGCGCAGCCGACGGGATTGTAGACATCACATCTGACATCGCAGTAAGGCCCGGGCACAGGAGAGACGGTGGGTGATGAAGTAGGTGAAGTAGCTGCCTCAGTAACTGGGAGTGAGGGTGTCCCAGGAACTGCAAGATAAACATTTGTATTACCAGAGGGTAGACAGTTGCTACTCTTCTTTCTTTTCGGTGACTCAGATACAATTTTTAAATTTTTAAAGTGAGACTCCATAGAGACAAACTTATCCTGAAGGGCACGAAACCCAGCGTTGACGGCCGCGAATTCATTATGGGTTTGTCTCATAAAGAACCGCATTTCGACTTCAATCGGCCTGCAGTCCCAACAAGTCCAGTTGAGGCCACATCGAGACTTTATCAAGTCAACAACGCGTCCACCAGTAGTACCGAAGTCGGCGCACGTAGTATGTGCCATGTTTTCACATAGCCAGCAGTATGTGAACACTTGCCGTTGAGCTGCAGAGCGGCACTTTTTAGCACAGCATGTACTCATAACGAAAAAAGGCAATGTTTGTGGGAATAGGGTATATGAGGGAACAGCAGAGCCTAACCGATGGCAAAGTATGTGCACGGATAGGTAAGGGATATAAGCCAAAGACGCAGAGCTGCATTCTCGATAACACGCTCTCTCCCATGTCCCATCGATGTTAACAAAAGACGAAGTTAGTTGCTGCAGATCGTCGAACGAAGACTCAAGTTGTGTGTGAACCGTATAATCTTAATTTCCAATATACTATGTAATCTATATATTAATCAAACTTGCGACATTACCCATAAATAAAAACACTTAATTTGTAACCCCTACATGTTTATTATTATAGAAACACAGAGAGACGAAGATAAAGAACAGAGCGTAAGTCAGGTAAGCTCTAATTTTCCTCGAATATTAGTATAACCCCTATCTTTCCTGCATGTTCGCGAACGGTTCGATAACACGCGTAGCGCGTCATGCGACAGCGCCCCGCGGTGGGTTGGTCGGGTGAGGGGCTGCGTTTCTAGCCTAGGTTCCGCGCGTAACAGGCTTTGGCTTGGTGTCGCATGGGCCACTTAATGGTGCAGTCATTGCACATCAACGTCCAGACAGAGATACACAAAATCTACAAGGTTCACGTACAATAGTGTCACTGATTGCGCTTCTCATATGCATATTATAATTGTACCAATGAACGACCGTTGTCGTCATTGTCAGGCATATAAATTTAAGGGTGAAGCAGACGGGATGTGCTGTGCGAGTGGTAAAGTGAAATCGCCTGAATTGGGGAGCCCAACACAACCATTCAGCACATTACTTAATGGAGTCTAATCATTTTTTTAACAATATACGAAAGTATAATTCGAGTTTTCAAATGACATCTTTTGGCGCCACAAATATCAACGTTCAACATTCAAGGTAATTAAATAGTTTTGTTCATGCAAACTGAACTTTTGTTCTCATTATTATTTTATTAAGATTCAACGTCAAATATACCATCGAGCTGGCTCTTTGTTACCTTTCAACAACGCAGACCACCAATTGTCTCATTACTACCAACACGCGAAAAAAATTATTTTCGATTTGCAAAATATGTTCCATGAGCACAACGAATTGGTTCAGTTATTCGAAACGTCGCTTGAACGAATGCCATCTGACAATCATAAAATTGTTATTCGAGCTGATAAAACACCGGTTGGCGAACATGCAAGGCGTTTCAATGCACAAACCGTTGATGAAGTGGCAATAGTCATAGTTGGTAAGCAATTTAATAATCGTGATATTGTGCTTCATCGTAGAAATTAACAACTTGAAGGTGTATTCGAGACGCATCGCTGTTATGATGCGCTACAATATCCCATATTGTTTTGGAGCGGCCAAGATGGCTATAATTTCAACATTAAAATGATAAATCCAGTGAACGGTAAATTGATGAATAATCTATGATTGGTTTTTATTTTAATTGAAAATAAATTTAATTTAATTCAATTGTAGTTCGAGAAGGAACAAATAAAGTTAGTGCTTTGAATTATTACGCATACAGGCTGCAGATACAGCGTAAAACTTATTCTCCCAGGCTTTTCCATTTTCATTACTTGCTCGTATATTCCACCTTCCTCAGATATCTTAATATACGAGCATTATCTGTCCGCTTTAAAAACTGTTTCGACCTTGCTATCATATAAAGACCATATGATAGTTCTTGATGATTTCAATTTGCCAGGTACTGTTTGGTTTTCGGTTGAGGAGTCTAATAACTATAATAAACTATAAGATAAGTAACGCTCATACATTTTCGTTGCAATATGCAAGCAATTTTTCAGCAAGCGGCGAAAATCGCGCCATCTCTCTCGCACAAAATTTGAGAGCGTACGAATCTAAAAACAGAATCCGCTTGTATGTGTTAGTACACACAGAGTCAGCAAGAGCGTTTGTGTGCGTACTTGTGCGAATCAGACGATTTTCAAGCAAACACATTTTTGAGCTGAGAAGCGAATACGCATTTTTTTCACACGTGCACGCTGAATACCCTAATGACCTTAATCATGCATTAAAGAGGTATTATGTATTTTTATATATGTATATCCGTTCATTATTATCGAATATACTATATTAAAATAAATTATCATATAAAGGTTATACAAAATAGGAGTTTTTTAATATTCGGGTGCTAAGCGTCTTGCAATATTAACTTAGCATTTATAAAGTGAAGGGTATATTTCTCAAGCGCTGTAAAATATGCACTATGGGAAATTTGACCACTTTTTCTGGTCAAATTTTGAAATACCTGAAATAATAATTTTTTCTTGTTGTTCATTGATTTTAAGGCGTGCTACGCCCTCTTGGATAAAATAAAAATTTCCCAACGTACGCCCAACATTTTTGTGTTTTTACATTTTGAGCAAAGAAATTAAAATATGTTTTTTATTAAATAAAAGGCGTTGCCACGCCCATTTTTTCAAAATACCTTTCTCATGTTGTTATTAACTTATATCAAAAAACTAAACCAAAAATGTTTCGTTTGGTAGTTATTAATTATTGCCACAAAAAGTGTTCAAATTTCCCATAGTGGTATGTATGCCGGCAGATGTAGAGTGCTTGAGAATATGTGCGCACACATACAGTCTTGGTTGAGAGAGCGCTCTAGCGCCAGCACTCTAGAGCCAGTCGCTCTCGTATGCTGTATACATATGAGAGAGCGGCTGGCTCTAGCGCTGGCTCTAGAGCGCTCTCTCAACTAAATTTCAAGAGAGCCTGGAGCCAGCTCTAGAGCCAGCATGAAAAATTCGCTTGCAACAATTTTGTATGGCGTTATTTATCTTAGAGTTCAATTGTCTTTGCTTGTGCCCATGTCACGACATGACTTTATTGACGGCTTGTTGGACCTATCCCTGTCTCAAGTCAACCATGTGAAAAATTCCTTGGGTCGATTGCTTGATCTTTGTTTGTTTTAGATCTGACCATAGCGTTGCTAGTGCCCTTCCGCTCACTATACCTGAAGACTCCTACCATCCTACATTCGAAGTGTCGGTTGATATTGGGCCTACTGTTTTGGATCGAACGGGTAGGCTGTCTGAACGTGTCCGTTGCTTTCGTAAAGCCGAGTTTACGAAGCTTAATAACCTTATTAGGGATTTTGAATGGTCCGCTCTGTACTTGTGCACTGACGTTACTCGACACACTTTTTGATTCTTGTGTCCCACTTTCTTGTCCGGTCAGATCTGGGAAGCCTCTTTGGTTTACCAAAGAGTTATCCAGTATAAAATAATTAAAATCTAAACTATATAAAAAATTCAAGAAGTTGGTTATCCGACTTCTCTCTCTCGCTATGTATTAGCTCGGTCAAGTTTCTCCGTTCTTAATGCTCAATGCTGTACAAATTATCTATCTCGATGTAGGATACGCTCTTCACAGGACTCTTAACGGTTTTACAGCTTCGTAAATAGTAAGCGTAGAACGTCCGCACATCCATCCTCGCCATCATTTCTAAATATGACGGCAAACAATGATATGGCAAGCACCGATCTTATTGCCCAATTTTTCCAAACAACCTATTCCCATGACAGCTACTCTGGTCAGCCGTATCCATACAGTTTACCAAGGTCGAATGGAATTTTCAGCCCCTTGTTAAATGAAAGTTCACTGCTTCATGATCTTCGACTAGTTAAGCCGGTGTTTTCACCGGGTCCTGACGGAGTTCCCGGCTGTGTACTTAGGTACTGTGCCAACGCTCTGTGTGGACCCCTGCTTAAACTATTCACCCTATCCATTAATTCTTCATGCTTCCCCCGATCTGGAATTAATCTTTTATTATTCCTCTCCATAGGAAAGGTAGCAAGTCTGATGCTAATAATTATAGAGGTATATCTAAGTTATCCGCGTTATCCTAAAAGTTTGAAAAAATTTTAACTCCGCACCTGCAACATCTCTAAAAATCACTTATATCTCCATCTCAGCACGGATTTATAAAACGACGATCAACAACCACAAATTTATTAGCCAAATCACGTTCCGAAGAGTATGTTAATTTTCGTGATTCAATTAACAACGATGGTAATGCACAAAACGTTGGAACTATGATAATATTACCATCATCATATGTTGGAAGTCCACGTCAAAGGTTGGAGTACGCGCAATATGAGAAGTCATAGCCAAACGCTGCACGCATGTGTATCGACAAAAGCCATACAGCGTATATGGGCAGTTCCGCCAAAAGGTCTACCAAATTAAGCCAACAGCTTTTTTTCTTGTAATAGCAAAAAAATTATTTAAAATTAAATTATTTAAAGATATCAAAGGTCTCCTTCAAACCAATTGCGAGATATCGAGCATCAAAGTCCAACTTCATGCTCTGGGCAGTTTTTTTATTTGTAAGTGCGTATTCTTACACATTAAATTTGTAAGAGTACATCTTCAAATTCACTCTTATTGCAATAACTGTTGCTCCAATAACTAATAACCGTTAAATAGATTACAAAGACCTAACAAATATCTATTGACTGTAAAATTTTGATTTGCTTTTGAGCGATGTTCTAATGCAACGTAACGCCAGAATAAGAGCATTTAGTCTTTTTGTGTCTGCGCTGTTGATCAGAAGTGGATAATAGTAAGCGACTTCATAAAGCTTCAACTAAGAAACACATTTCAATAAAAATCGCAAGGGCGATACAGTTACTCTATTTTATATAAATTTTCTAATTTTGTAAGTAATTTGTATACCTGTACTCAAAAAGAGTTAAGGGGTATACTGTATTTGTGGTAAAAGTGGATGTGTGTAACGCAGAGAAGGAACATTTTCCGATCCCATAAAGTATATATATAATATATAAGTATATAATGGGGATTTTAAACTCTTTTTTTATTAAATCAAAACGAGAAGGAAAGTGTGAGTCGCTTCTGCATGCGACTCTACTTTTAAACCCGTACTTAGTCAGTCGATTATACAGCTAAAATGTATATTCTACAATGTGTATGTAGTTCAGATTCTACATCTTTTCGCAACGGTCGCGCACTGCAAAGTGCAGAGTGTGTGCGAGCGAGAAAGAGAATAGGTAGCGTTCAGCAGAGATGAGAGGAGGTGGGGGAAGCAACTGCAAATTAATTTCTTTACTCTGGCAGAAACGTTACACACATCCACTTTTACCACAAATACAATATACCCTTTAACTCTTTGAGTACGGGTATGAAAAGAGAACGGCTGAAGGCGATCAATGAAAAGATGAGAAGTAAATCAGGCTCCTATTTCTCTCTAAACATATTTTCATACAAGGTATAGACTAGAGCCCTGCATGAACGGGCAAATGAATCGATTCGCAGTGATTCGGGATTCGCTTCGTCCGATCAAATTGAATCAGTGATTCGGCTTTCTCAGTGATTCGAATCATACGCCCAAAATGGACCGAACGGATCATGATTCATAATTTTGTACTGTGAGATCCGAACAGTTCAGTTTTTTCTCTCTTTTACTCTCCATTTGATTTTCAGGTAGAGAGAACGAGAAAGCAATACACAAATTTGTCGGTTTTTTTGCCTTGCTTTCGGGGTGGAAATCTGTAGTTGTGTGTGTGCCTTTCTGTGCCTGTGTGTGTACGTCAACGCGTTGACATACACAATACATACTGTACATGTGCACGCATACAAAGGAAGATTCTTCGTAGTATGTTTTGAATTAGTTTTTGAATCATGCGACGAATCTTGCTGATATTGATTCGCAGTACTCTGATCCGGTTTTTAAGTGATTCGGGTGAAGGGATGATTCGTAATGATCGAACGCATTGAAGGGGCATGAGTATACTGTGATTTTTTGAATCATGTGGATTCGTGCAGGGCTCTAGTATATACATTAAGTAGGTACTAAATAAATATTAAATAAACATTGCTATTTTCTTTGGAGTACCTCTAAAATTTCAAAGTTTGCGGAAAACTGCCCTATACCACCCACTTAGAACGCTTACTTTAATAGACAAAAAACTCACAGAACAAAAAGACACAGGAAAACGCTTTTGCATACATATGCTACCCGGATCGCAGACTCTCTCGGACGCGCTCAACATTCGTGTATATCAATGTTCCGGAAAGCAATGAATTCAATCCGCAACTTTGGTTCGAAAACTTAGATTTGGCTCCTTCATTTGCACAATGTGGTGTGCGACGAGCTCAAGTTTGCAATCGAACAACTCTGGACAATAATAACGGCACAATGAAGCTATGGCTGTTCAAAACATTCGTTGAAACACTTGACTGGGAAGAAGCCATCGTAGATTTTGCTTCACTTCCGTCGCTTAAAAACTGCTAGTAGATAGGAAGCCGTCCGGCTTAGGTTCGGGAAGAGAACGACCGGGACAAGCTGGAAAAGATGCCCGAAAACAGTGTGAGCAAAGGCAGTGCAGAGTTGACGCTGTAAGTAGCCATAACCCGAATTAAAATACTTTTCTGCTACTTTTGATATTTGGGTCAACGAAAAGAAGTCTTATTTCACAAAACCTGAAATCGTTTCTTAGTAAAGTGTGGCAATGGAAACGGAATTAAGCCTCCAGACGATCGAGTACGCTCGGCTTCAAACGATTTGTGAATTAGGTCTTGTTCTAAATAGAATAGTTAACTATTACCACCGCACAGTGAGACATCAAACGACAAGCGGTTGCAAAGTAATTTTTTTTTTGTGTGAGCACTTTAGAAAATTTAAATATACGCGTCTGATAGTGAATTTTACAAGGCTTTCGAAAATGGAAATTTTGAAAATCGTATAGTTAGTTTAGGAAATATGACCATTAAAAGTTTGCCTTTTTTAAGTAAGTAAGTGCACATACTGCATCTTTCAGGTCGAATAAAAAACGAGAAGGAACGTGTGAGTCGCTTCTGGACGCGACTTTAATTTTATACCCGTACTCAGTCAGTATATACTTTTTTGAGAATTTTAAAAAAGTGCACTTTTATTTTTAAATTTGTTTACTACATCTGTTATCTACATCTACAATGTCGGTTATACATCTAAAATGTATATTCTACATTGTGTATGTAATGCAGTTTCTACATCTTCTCCGCAACGGTCGTGCACTGCACAGGGCAGAGTGTGTGCGAGGAAGAAAGAGAATAAGTCAGCAAGCCCGTTGGGGGTGGGGGAAGCAACCGAAAATTAAATTAATTTTTCTGGCTATTATAATAATTCGATCTGACTCAGATTTGGCAATCTGGTATATATGGTCATTCTCTACGATACTGCGTTTTTTGTTATATCGTATCTTTAAAATTGTGGCTGCCACAGTTTTTCGTTCTTTGTTGTGGTGGAAGGGGGCGTGGCGAAATTTTGAAATACACTTGGCCCTCTCTTAACACGGCGGTTACGTTCCTGGAAAACCTAGTGTTAAGCGAAAGCGTGTTAAGCGGATATGTGGATTCAGTACAAAATAAGGGGTTACGTTCCTAGAATTCAAAATTTATTGGCAAAAAAGTGTTTTATTTTTTTAATCTGGTGTTTTTTGTATTCAACATGTTATTTTCTGCTGGCTCTTCTGCTTTATCAAAATAAACCAGTATTCTTAGATTGTTTAGTGGCTTACTTTAAGCTTATTGTTAAAAGTATTTTTTCTAACTCTTGTTTAAATTTAAGTCGTCTTTCAATAAGCGGAACAGAATTTACACAACACTAAAACCATTCGGTAAAAAAGCCCAACAAATAATTTTTTGTCGACTTTTTCTGAGTTTTTAAATGCAAAATTGCGGGAAAATTAACACAACAAATTAACAATTTTGAATTTGAAAGTTAAATTTTTCCCAGTCGGTAAGCCGAAGCCACAAAAGGTTCTGGTTCACTTTTTATCAGCTTATCAGCTTTTCAGAACTGGTCAAATACAGTCATACATAACAAAAAAAAAAAACATTAAAAAAAAAAATTTTTTTTTAAATTATTAAAAAACCATGATAAAAAGTCTCCAAATCTAATAGAAAAATTGGTTATGGCTCACAACGCAAAAAGTTCAATTTTGTTTGCCTGCGTAGTGATGCAAACAAAAACACATTACCGCATAATTGACATACAAATTAATTTCGTTATTTTACAATCGTGCAAGAACGAGGTTTTCAGCGTGTTAAAAGGGAAAAGGGAGCAAATTTGTAACCGTGTAAGACCGAGTTCGTGCTAAACGAGTCCGTGTTAAGCGAGGGCCAAGTGTACATTTGTAGCAGTGTGATATCACAAGAGTCTCGAAACAAAATTTGGTTGCTCTAGCTCTTATAGTCTCTGAGATCTAGGCGCTCATCAAGACGGACAGACAGAGACGCGGCTATTGATGCTGATCAAGAATATATATACTTTAAGGGGTCGGAAACGTTTCCTTCTTTGCGTTACACACATCCACTTTTACCACAAATACAATATACCCCTTAACTCTTCGAGTACAATGTCACGTAGATTCTTGTTTTGGTCTCTTATTTGTAGGTGTATTTATTTCTAATACTGTTTAACTGGCTGTTTGGCTCCTAGATAAAATTCAACTATTTTTCAAAACTTGTATTTGACTTAATATATGAATAAAAAATAGTCGATGTATATAAGTTTAAAATTTTTTTTTTTTACTGATTACTTTATTTTGTTCTCTTAAGGCTAGCTTAAGACTAAAGTGCAGTGTTTCATACAGAAGTACAATGGCTTTATCGCGGAAAGGTGCTATCTCTGATTTACAAGCTAAAAATTGAAATGAGACTTTTCAGAGGCCCAGGACTCGAATTTAAATTCAATGTTTAAAACAGAAGAATATCTGGCGGGCATTCGCTCATTTGGATGAGCTCAACAGAAAAATTCCAGGCAGGAATTCCAATATTTTAAAGTCTTAAGACAAAATGGAAATTTGAAAGTTTTAATGCAAGGTTGGCGTTATGAAACAGACACACAGTCAATGTTAGTAATGAAGTAGCAATTCAGAAAAAAAATTACAGGCTTTGAGAGTGAAGCACTTGGAGCTATTCGAACAAGAAAATTAACAAATATTTTCATGAGTGTGCCTGATCGGAGATTTCGAAGTAGAGGTAGCAGATTTTTGGCTGCATATAAAAAATTAGTATTCCGAAGAGTACTGTTGCAATTGTATTACCATATACCACAACTTATTTATGCGAAAACAAGAGAACTCCGGAGGACGACCAATGAAGAGATTAGAGCAGCCTTATCAACAATTGCTCCAAATTTTGATCGCCTATGCTCTTCTCATGTTAGATAAATTGATTTTTGTAATAAATAAATAGTAAATAAACATAGCATTTTTCATTGGTGTACCTCTAAAATTTCTTGATTTGATAGGTGTACCTTGAACTCAAAAAGTTTGCGGAACACTGCTCTAGAGCAATACATGCCGCAACCTCGCATGAAAAAAGCGCTGGGACAGGTATGAGAAGAATACAAATGATCGAAGAAAGTAAGAACTACAATGAGCCACAGATATAAAGCAACAAGAATCGAACTAATATTTGCACTTTCCAAAGTTTTAAAAGTCAAATTTTCGACAAAAATACCTATAAATATGATAAATATTGCATTTGAAAGCTAAATATTCCCCAAACGGTAAGCTTAAGCTACAACGTTTCTAATGCCGATGGTAAGCTGAATTCAGTAGCTTTTCAGATTTGTAACAATATGTATCATAGTCTAGCTTTTTAGAAAGCTGACCTCTGAAAGAAACATTACTAAAATAACATTTTTAAAACTCTTAAAAAAATGCACCAGCCCTAAAAAAAATACAGTAAAACATCAAAAAATATTGTAGCCAAAAAACTCAGTTGGTTGGGTTGATGCCAGAAGAAAAGTATAATTATGTTGACTATTGTAATAAGTCTTATACAGGCAGGCTCAGATTTTCACTTACACAAAAAAATGTGATTTACTTTTCAAAACGAAAAGTCATGCGCTCCCGCACTTGTAAAATTCAAGACTTTGCGTTCCGTTTTCAAAACAACAACAAATTCCTCGCCGAAATGAAAAGTAAACAGTTTTTTATACAACTAAACAAATATTAATAGAATATATGACTTAATGATGCATTGACATTAATTTGAGATTTTTGAATATTTTATAAATAATTTTTTTAAACCAACCTTAAAATTTGATGTGAAAAATTGGTCAGGGGAAGGAAAAATTGTGAATTCATCTTAACAGCTGTGACAGCCCGACTTGGCTATCGATAAATATCTGTCAAGCACAACAGAGGCCTTTTTGTATGAGCTGGCACTAACGCGTGGATATAACAGCAGTAAATTTTGCGCTTAACAGTACAAAGTGTATAGTACATGGTCTCAAATCTCAAATAAAAACTAACAGTCACGGCAATGTAAAGATATTTTTTTAAATCAAAAGTCTTACTTGATATTGTGTTCCTTGTTGTGATGTACTCCGATATTTTTCCCATTTGGCCATAACATCACATACTTTCTCCTCTGACAAGAGGCTTCTTTCTGTATTTCCTATCACTTCATATATGGAATAACCCTTTGAGTTATCTTGCAGTCCGATCTTTTTTTATGATTTCCATTACATCATTTGCTGTAGAACTGGGCGGAAATTCAATTGAATAATATTGGCCATCCATAAAATAAAACTTCGAGTAGCATGGTCTACGATTAGTAGTACATAATATCTCTTCGCAGCTTGGAGTCCACTGACGACGTCTTGTGCCTTGAGTTCTAAAAAAACACTATTAAAAAGGAAATAAATGAGAAATCGATAATTCTGTCGCTACAGCGTTGTACATTTATAATAATTAAAATAGTTATGAAATTATGAAAATAAATAATGGCATGTACTTATATTTCGCCATAATCATATAAAATATCATATCATAACACAATAATTTTTGTGTGTCGTATGAATATTTTTCTCCTTTGGGAAATTTTATTTTTCCTCGGTGACAACAATTACACTACTCGAAAAAATTGAACGTTTTATCTAGGCTGTGGCCCAAAATTATGTTACTGATAGATTGCGAGATTTAAAATTTTTTGAACAGCATTTTTTTTGATGGCTTTGTTTTTTTTAGAGTTTTTAAAAGTTGTTGTTTTTTTCAGAGTTAGTTCTTGTATTTTTAAATATTTTATTTCTGGTTGCATGTTACATTGCAGTTCTGAAAAGCTGACAAATGCAGCTGTAAATCAGGCCCAGACATGTTGTAGCTGCAGCTTAACGTCTGGAAGGTATTAAGCTTTCAAGTTAAAATTTAATGATTTTTTGCGGTATTTTTTCATGAAATGTTGACTTTAAAAACTTAGGAAAAGTCGAAAATAAAATATTTCTTGGCGAACATTTTTTAGATAGACGCAATAATTAGGCGTCGTTTAAGGTATTGTTTATTAAAATCTATGGAGAAACGGTGGAGCTACAATTCGTTAACCAAACCCAAAAAATGAAAAAATTATCAAAAATACCTTTTTGACGGTTGCGGGCCTAACTTCTGGAATGCGGCTGGGCCCGCAAATTTTAAGAAAAGTTTTTTTATAATTTTTTCACCGTTTCTCCATAGATTTAAATGAACAATACCTTAAACGACGCATATTTAATGCACCTATACACAAAAAATAAAAGACAGGATATACATTTTTTTATACTTTTCCTTGAGTTTTTAAAGTCAAAATTACGTGAAAAAATACCGCAAAAATATTATCAAATTTGAATTTAAAATCTTAATATCTTCCAGACGTTAAGCTGCAGCTACGAAATGGTCTGGTTTATAGCTGCATTTATGAGCTTTTCAGAACTGCAAAGTTCCAAGCAACTATATATAAGATACTTAAGTAATGTGAAAAATAGAAGCACTACATCTGAAAAAAAACATGAAAAAATACCAGATTTAAAAAAATTTTTAAAACAAAAAACTAAAACATAAAAAAACCATAATTCTTTAAAAAATTAAAATCCCGAAATTTATTAGAAAAGGTCATTTCAGGCACAGCGGATATGTCGTGTTGAGTAGTGTTATTCATTAAGACATTTCATTGCATTATTATTTATATTCCTTCATGTTTTCGGAGAACATATCTTAACATAGCCTTTTTCATTTACATTCTTTTTCGATCTCAGAAATATCTAACTTTGCTCTAATCATTTTTTTTGTATAGAAAGTAAATATATATTTCTTGTGAACCAACACGTATGACTCAAACTCAGTGACTCAGTGACACAAACACGTGCCATATAAGCATCCTTTGATGTTTTCAACTTATTTTTCCAAATTTCCGACATCATAAGTCTTGCGTATGAGTCAGTTAATGGCCCTAGAGCGAGCTCAGACTTGCTGTTTGGGGACAAAATTTTGACTCATTCACCGCAGATTGACTAATGCCACGCTTTTCACCAATAGTAAGTGTCAAACAGCCACTACCAGCTACTATTTTTAATTTCTAGCTATAGTTTTTTCATTTTCAGACACCAGATAGCCACTACTTATTAAATTCAAGAAATCTGCTTCGATTTGTAAGAAACACGTCTTAATTTGATCTAAGTATAAGAAGAATACATAAAGAAGAGATTGAACTGTAAGTCTGTATGCCTATTGTTGCTAAGAACCTTGAGAAAGCGAATAGAAGTGCAAATGCCGAAAAGTTCAAAGTGAGTATATGCGAGTTGTTTTGGTTTTTTATTTTTCGTTTCATAAATGCTTCTCATTTGTTTTTTTTTGTTATTGCTTATTTGTTCGGAATGAAATGATTGATATATTACAAGAAATTGGTTTGGTTAGCTTTAATCGTTTAGCTGTTATGGGCAACGAAAGTCATTGGTTATGAGTATGTACTCAGTTTTGCTCCCCACTGTAGATGTGACTCAAATTTCAATTCTGTAGAGTTCAGTACTTCTAATACAATTTTTAAATATCACTACAGTAGTACTAAAAACTTATTTTTTGGGAGGAGAATATTATGTAGGTTTATTGTTAACAATTATCACAGACAATAAAGTACAATTACTTAACGTACTGTTACTGTTGATTAGCAACTTTTTAAAGGGTCAGGGACAATTTCTATTTAGTATTTACTATTTTAAGTTAAATGCGGGACCAACGGACGACAACGGAGATTGTGCAACAGGAAATTATATGTTCCTGGTGGCCAAGTCGGACGTGTGTAAGGGAAGAGGTGCTTTTGTGCTTCGCAGCTGGTCCAAGCTTTGCAGGATCCCTGCAACTACTGCTGTGAGATCTGCCATGGATTTTTGTAGTCCCTGCAGGATAATATTAATGGTGCCTGCATCCAGGTAGGGACCTGAGGGAGGGCATTGGTCTTTAGCGTGGGATGTGGGCTGTCTGCGGTTGCCTTGGAGTGCCAGAAATGAGCTGTTGTAGTCCTGTGGGAGGTATGATGCGTTCTGTTGGCCTTCTTGGTGCTTGCTGGGGCTGATTAAACCTGGATGCATCCTGGAACGAGATCCCTCGCTGGAAAGCCATCGGGGGGACATTTATCGCCCTTCTAGCCCTTGGTTGTGTGTTTCCTTGGCTCTGCGGTGCAATATTTACGGTCGATTGGAGATTTCTCAGCATCATTACGTAGATTTTACATGATCTGTCGTATGCTGCATGCTTGCCTCCATAGTTCGAGCAGCAGAGGTCGTCAACTGTGTTGGCATTGCAATTGGGGGCACCTGTCCAGTGATCAGCTTGCTTTGGCTGAGCCGGAGCTGAGGTGGACGGTTCATCGTTAGCAGAAGAGCTCTCAGGACCCAACATTGCCTCCGCCTCCGCGATCAGGACAGGGTTTGAAGAGACCTGCTCTTGTAAAATGGAAAATCTATTGCCCTGTAGAGGGGTAGCAGGAGGATCTTGGCGGCGTTTCCCTTCTTGGGCATATCAGCCAATAATTCGGCTCCTCGGCGCTTCTTTCACCCACCTTTTGCCAATCCACGACAGCAGGCTGGAAAGCTGGGTGTTTTACAGTGGCCCCGTTCTATGGGGCCAAGGATTCGGCTTGGCTGTGGGAGGCTCCTACTGCTGCATTTTCGGCAGTTGCTGGAGTTTGGATGACGGCCGTGGCCAAGTGCAATGGGGCTTTGCTCGGTAATGTTCGATACTATAAAACAAAAAAACAGTTAATAGACATATATCTTCCGAGGATGTTTCGAGCTACTAGTTGTCGCGTCACCATCCTTTGATCTTGTTTTGTGTTGGTAAATCACCTTAAACACCAATACTTAGATCGGCTAATTTTTTGTCGACCGAATCAGGGATGGGATGAGGGATCCCTGTTGTTTGTTAGACAAAAAATGTACCAGGTGGCTTTAAGCAGTACGAGTACTCAGATCCGAAAACAAAACAAGAAGGAACGTTGTGAGTCGCTTCTGCACTTACTCTGTCAGTATATGTATATGTGCTCAAAACGCCAGTCGGGAAGGTCGAATTTATGGACGATAGCCTCGTTGTGTCTTTCGATATTTCATTGTGGGAAACTCATGCAGTTGCTGACCATACGCGCGATATCTCTTCATGTTCTTCCAAACAAAGCGCCTGGTGTTCAGCTTGACGGTTGCACGCTTGCCGGGCTGAGATAAGTTGTGGATTGACTCAAAAAGCTGCTGGCGATAGCATTCCCTTATGTATGTCCGGATATATTTATATTTATATAATTCAATGTGTCGTATATCCGAGCTATCTTTGAATCGTTGAGTTTTATTGACCTAAGTTGAACGAAATTCTTTATCAGCTGATTTAACTCCTCATCTCTTTGTTGACTGGCAGCTAGCATCTCGAAGTCGATTTGGTCTCCGTTAAAGAAGGCCTCCGCTCTGAATCAGAGTATCAGCGACAATATTGTACTTTCGCTGATAAAACTTAGCTGTCTGGTTTTCCTGGGTGCGGTTTTCGTCGTTTCGGAAAAAACCCTACTGGCATTAGTGATTCCAATTTGTTGAGGGCGGCACCTACGCAAAAGTTGCATGCGTTGACGTGGAGCACGAGTTTAGCATTTGCAGAGGGATGCATTGTGAGATTTACCAGGACGGCTTTACATTGTTCTAACCGTCTGCGTCAGCGTTCCAAACAATTGGAGTCTTCCCTTCTTCTTGTTACCTATTATAAGCTTTTCAGTGGATTTTGTTTGAAGGACGAGTGATGAAGACAGCGGCTGTATACGTTTAGCATAGCCAAGAAACTCTTAAGTTCGTGTGCCAGGGTTGGCTTTTTAAGTTCATGATTGCAATAATACGATCTTTTGTTGGAGTAATGCCATCTTTTGTGATGTGGTATCCCAGAAAATCGATTTCTTTCTTATGCGCAGCCCATATTGTCGGAGGCTTTCAAAGTAATTTTTGACGTTCTGATAATGTTGCTCTAAGTTTTCTAATGCTCACATGTCGTCCGAGTGAACTGACAGCCGTCAGCCATTCGGGTGAAACAGGGGGTCTAACGGATGAAGGGTTGTTTCGCCATAACTATACCCTGCCCTTGTCCTCCTGGCTCTAAGATGTGTAGGGACTACGAGCGAACCGTCACCCGCCGTAACTGTACACATCGGTGGAAGTGCGACTATACTCTCTTCGTGAGGGCGGTTGGTAACAGGTCCTGGTACGGTCAAGTCCCTGCCACGGATGCTGGCTAATCGTAGTCGGGCGGAGAGAAAAAACTCTATGTGTATTCTCCGTGAGTCCTCCCCCGAGGAAGATATCTCACGGGAGCCACGACCAATCTGGTGAAAACATACATCGACGACTGCAATGATGCATGGTCCAGGAGAAGTCAGGAGAACATATATTGGGCAATTAAAAGCTTAAAGCCCTACAGGTCTGCGGTCCCTAGAGTACGGTGGCTATATACCACCATAATACGACCAATCCTAAAGTACGGAGTGGGGGTATGTTGGTTAGCCATACTTAAGAAATCTTGTCTTAACAAACTCAGCCGTGTTCAAAGCATGGCAGAGCTATGCATAACGGACGGACTAAGCCCCAGGCAAAGACCTTGACACCATGTTGTACCTTCTCCCTGTAGAACTCATGGGGATAAAGGTGACAACTCTTTCCGCTCTCAGAATGAGAGAATCCAAACTTTGGAAAGCATCCGCATTTAGACACTCGGGTATCTTGACGAGACTCCCGCAACTACCGGAGGGGACAGATTACTGTATACCGAGTGATCACCTCTCGACGCCCTTCCAGGTATCTATCTCACTCAGGGAGGACTGGGAGAGGGGCGAACCTGTACCCGCAAATATGATCCATACATATACTAATGGTTCAAAGTGGGTGTGGGTGGAGGCGTCTACTGTAACGAGCTCAATATTAGTATTTGTTTCAGACTTCCGGATCACTGTAGTGTGTTCCAATCGGAAGTTGAGGTTCTCTCCCTCTAGCTACCGCCATAACCTAACCTAAACTGCCACATAATCCATGTCTGGAAATGATTGGTCCATGAATAGTTAAATTGTTTGGCCGGCGTTGCATTGACAAAACGTCATAACGTTAAATTGACATAGGTCGAATGGTGTTATGATGGCGGTTTTGCTTTGGTGTTCCTGGACGATAGTTATTTGATGATCGAAATCGATTGTTAAAGAAGAGAAAACGTGTATGTAGGGCATGGGGACTGATACCCTCGTCCGGTTGTGTTGTAGGTAAACCGTCTTTAATTGCTGCATAGACGCTGAACGCAATTTTTTTTAGGTGCAAGTGAAGTGGGCTTGCCAACTGGCTGCTTCTCGGACAACAGATTCCTTGTCTGAGCGTGTAGTCAAACTCCTTTTTAGCGATTTTTCTGGACTTAATCGACGTGCTTGTCCAATTAACTCCCTAACTAATCTTAAACTTAAAATCAATACTCAACCGCGGGTGCATCCCGTGTGTTTGTGTCGTTGCTTTTCGTAAGTATGATGTCTCATTCCATTCAGCCGCTCTTTGTCGTAGCTATTGCCATCTATCACTCTCTCTCTATCACCTAAATCCAAATAACTGTTTTTTCTCTATAGCTCTTTCTGTGCAGTAGCGCTCTCAGTTATAAGCTGTTGCTGCAACTTTTCTCTCTCATAAAAGTTTTTCCGATTTCGCTTTAATCATAGCTTTAAGCATTGGGTGTGCACATTGGTCTGATAGCTATTTGTATTGAACTTTTTTTTTCCAAAAAAAATAAACCTAGAAGACTTATCATTATGGATTTTTCTGTTGTCTCTGCCAAAAAAACCTGTAAGAAGCAGATTATCACAAGCCCAATATCTCTTGCTGGCTTTTCGAAAGCGAAGAGCACGCATCTCGGCCCGTGGAGGAGATGTAATTTCCCAATACAATGGCCTGCATTATAGTTGTGAGAAATGCCGTGCTGTGGAGAACGACATGCAGTCGTTCATGAGGCAGACGCGGAGTGGCTTCAAAGAGCTGATCGTTGGCTTTAAACAGCAATATGATCGGCTCTTGGCCATGGACACTCCGTTCAGCACAAGTGCCGAGGCACAAGAAGTGCCGACAGCAAGTGCCGACAGCCTCTCGTCCGCCGGCATCCAAAACCGCTGGTGGGAGTCCCACCAAAGCGGAAAATTTTTGTATCACGGCTTGCCCCTGACCTTACATCTACCGATGTAACTGCTTTTATTCAAAGCAAAATAAAAGCCGATGGCTTAAAGGTGGAGAAGTTTAATTTCTCTTATGCCAGGGCGATAGCTTCCTTTCAGATAAGGGTCTCTCCAACTCATTTCGCCACCATTTGCTCTGCATTTGTGGTGAAAGAATACAAGGCTCAGAAGAAGAATAGGCCCCCATAACTCTTCCTAGTAGTCAGACCTTTGCTCCATCTCCACCCTCATCTTCCCGCTCTACTTCAACCCATCCAAAAAACTAACTTCCTCTCTAAGCTCGGCACTCTTTTTATTGAGAGTCTCGCATTCTCGTCCCACGTTATTGTGTTTACCGAAACCTGGTTAAAGCCGGACATCCTTAGTTCCGAAGTTTTGGCAGGTCGGTACACAAGTTTAGAAATGACCGTTCGTCTCGACGTGGAGGAGGGGTCCTCATTGCAGTGGACTCAAACATTACGTCGGAATATTTCATAGTCCAGGCTCAACAAGACCTGAAATTCCTAGGCGTAAAACTGATTCTCCCCGGCTTTTCCATTTTCATTACTTGCTCACATATTCCACCTTCCTCGGATATC
This sequence comes from Drosophila subsilvestris, assembly GCA_035043285.1. NCBI lineage: Eukaryota > Metazoa > Arthropoda > Insecta > Diptera > Drosophilidae > Drosophila > Drosophila subsilvestris. The sequence goes on along the minus strand of JAWNNB010001944.1, from coordinate 61,318 downwards.
TTAATATACGAGCATCAGTTTTCCGCTTTAAAAACTGTCTCTTCCTCGATATCAGAAAAATACCATATGATAGTTCTTGGCGATTCAAATTTGGTCTTCGGTTAACGAGTCTAATTACCTTATGCCCATGTCACGACATGACTTTATCGACGGATTGTTGGACATATCTCTGTCTCAAGTCAACCATGTGAAAAATTGCTTGGGTCAATTGCTTGATCTGTGCTTTGTCTCAGATCCGACCACAGCGTTGCTAACCCGAGCCCTTCCGCTCACTGAAGACTCCTACCATCCTACATTCGAAAGATGCTCTGCGTTTCCTCAACTGGGATGCAGCTGTGAGACTGCCATCTTACCCTCGTAGATTGCTTTTAATAAACCTTCCAACCTTAGTTAGTCGTAGAAAATGCTTGCTATGATTTTATGCACAACCTGATCAATGGTGACGTAAATAGCCATGACTTGTTTCTATTAGATCTACTAGAAACTTTATTCCTTTGTTCCTTCTACTTTTTAGATCAAATTGTTCCTTGCATGAACCGTTTATGGTCTTGTTTAGTCGCAGATTTATGCATTAATTAATTTTACATAATATACACTTATCAAATAAATAAGGTCGACGAAGCGATCGCTCTTCAGAGGGCAATAGAACTGTGCTGCAACTATCACAATTGCCCAATAAAACAATAATATCAAATTAAATCGAAATTAATTCAATATTATTTCCAATTACATTTTTCCTTATGCTTAAAAGAATCAGCACTTTCTGTACCTTGTTTTACCTATTAATATAAATTAAGTTTGTTAAATAAAATCAGTATCAGAAACAGTACCATCACAGTCTGTTCACTCGTTTACTCTACAATAGCAATCATCAAAGGCTTTCGCCGTGTCTTCAGACCTCTTTTGCTCATCGTAGGAATCCCTTTTTGCAGTCCCACTGGTTCAAGTTCTAGTTGCGACGACAAAATCGTAAACGGTTTATGTACCGTATGCATGCCAACTCACACACACAAACACATACTAACTTTTGGTAATTCCGACACAGAAAATCCTTACAAACTGTCCAACAAGCGACAGGAAAAGGATGCAACCTGAAGATCACACTGAAGAAGTCACCAGGACTCTTCAGCACAAACTTACTTACGGTAGAATTTCCTACCAATAAGTAGCCCCACCAGGCAGATCGGTAACTTTCAGATCATCAGTCAACAAGATCGACGAACAGCAAGATCTAGGTCATACGTGCGTTTCACCACTAGAAACAGCAGAAAGCCCCTCCATCCAGTACGTCGTCTGTACTTTTACTTTTGCCAACATCGGTTGCGAATAGAAGCGTATCCAGCTGTAAGGCAAATAAAACACTCCCAACGTCTGCGTGCCGACCCCTGATCAACAATGTAGATTACACATCTGTAACGTGGATTATACATCTACATCTCCGCGAGCGAGAAGGAGAATTAGTAGTGTCAGCAGCGCCGGAGGAGGTGGGAGAAGCAACTAAAAACTAATTTCTTCATTCTGAAAATTCGGAAATCTGGTAGATATGCTCATTCTCTACGATACTACGTTTTTAGTTTTCTCTTTAAAATTGTGGCTGCCACAGATTTTCGTTCTTTGTAGGATCATAACATTTTGAAATACACAATACAAAATTTTGTGAATTTTGAGAACGGACTGACAGACGGACGGACAGACAGACATGGCTATATCGACTCGGCTATTGATGCTGATCAAGAATATATATACTTTATGGGGACGGAAACGTTTCTCTGCGTTGCACACATCCACTTTTCCACAGATCCAATATACCTCTTAACTCTTCGAGTACGGGTATAAAAACATTGTTTATCATATCGGTCAGCGCTGATTTCGATTCCATTTAAAAAAATCATATTCACTTCACTTTTTTTTCGTTTAACGTTTTTATTTCATTTACTTTTTATTTTATTTTGTTTTAAATGAAAATTATTTATAAAAAGTGCAAAAGCTCAATTGCACTGGCGTCAATCAGTCTTTTTTTCATTTTGCAAAAATATTTTCATTTCGGCAAGAAAGTTTTGCCGTTTTTTGAAAATGGAAAAATTTTGCGTTTTCGGATTGCGGGAGCGCCTAACTTTCCGTTTCCAAATGTAAATCGGAAATCGCTAGTTTTTAATACAACAGGAGCACGAACCTATGTAGTTTCAACCCCAATCAATATAAATTTTGAAAATAGTACGTTTTTTTATTCCAATTCGGTTCACATCGTTGTATTTGTTAACTACGATTTTATTTTTATTATTTATTGAACCTCCTCCAACTAAGAACCATACACTTATATTCTGTCTGGGAGTTAAGAATATGTAACCAATTTGTTCTTACACCGTAAGTCATTCATTCAAAGCGCAGGCAGTCGCATCGTCTACAAAACTTTTTTTAATCTAGATTTAAAAGTATTCCGCAACCAAATAATTACTTACGTTTTCAGCAAATCTTGCGTATTTACCCTCTTCAGACATATTATCACTTGCACATCGCTTTAAATGGGCAATCAAGTACTTCCGAATGGATTTAATAGATGGCAAAATAACGCTACATGCTACAGACAGGAGTGCCCAATTTTTTAAATTTATTCGTGAGTTAGCATCTGGATGATCTGTCGTTTGTTTAATCAGCTGAAGATAAAGTTCATTGAGTAAAGATTCTTTTTTCATGCATTTATCCATTATGGATTGTACAATTCGTATGTGTTCATCTTCTGCTCTTTTTATAGTTTCTCCTGCAAAAAAATGTTGAAATATTAGTTTGTAGGTTGTTTATAATTTTTTACATTTACAAAGTAAAATCAATAAAATTACGACAAACGGTCCTATGCTAAAAAGAAATTATGCACCGCGATTTATCCAGAATTTATGTGCAGAATATTTTTGGCTTTCGGACTCGGTTCTTTTTTAATAGAATTGTAAAGTTTAGTTTTGTGCCCATACGAATCGTAAACAAAATAATTTATGTATGCTTTCAAATAAAATTTCAAAATGTTAGCACAATCAGGAAGGCTCCGGCTTTCACTTTAACGAAAAATTTCCGATTTACGTTTTGAAACGGAGAGGTAGGCGCTACTGGATTCGCAAAACGCAACATTTTTCCGTTTTCAACGGCAACATATTTTTTAGCTTATGATGTATGTAAAATTTTAAAATATTTTATCAGTTTATATTTTTTTCACATACATATCTGTCTACATCACTTCGTACACAAACACGTCATTCTAACTCGTTCTCCGCCAGATGTTGCACACTGAACGAGGCAAGGCAGAGCGTGTAAGAGAAGAGAGAGAATGAGTAATGGCTGCATTACTGAAAGGTGTTGGGTTAACAACTGAAAATTAAGGATAATTTTCGAAAATTATAAGGGCGATATATTTCAAAAATCGTTAACAAATATTCAGGAGCTTAGCGTCAGGTCTGAAAGGAATACATCGAACATTTTACCGTAAAATTTATTTTTGTATATACATATGTATATGTAGGGATATTTGGTGAGAGAGTACAAGAGAGTATTAATCCGCTCCAAAAGCTCCGTAAAAGACGTCGTCAAATCCATTGGTAATAATATTTATTTGATTACGTATGCATTACTTAGATTAGGGTACAGTTGATAAAAGTTTTCACGACGATGTCTATTGAACTGCTAGTGTCTAAACACTACACCTATTATGCAAAATAGGTGCTTTGTGCAAGAGGAGCCTATGCAGCCACCACCAAGCTCGAATGGGTGGTGTTTGGTTCGGTGAAACGTCGAGTAAGTTCACCAAATTCGCAATTGTGTTTCCATTCCCACCCATTCCAAAAGGAAAGTCTTCTGAAAAATATGGTTAGCGACTACTTCGAAAAAGAGAATTTTGGTGTAAAGCCAGCGCTGCGAGTCGCAGCTAGCGGTGATGCACGGGCTCTGAAAATTCTCCAGGAGACGATTAAGCGAACGGGTGAACGATTAAAAATTTGTTATGGAAAGAGAACAAAATGAGTCTGCCAAACAGCTTAAACATGGCACTCAAGAGACTAGTCAACATCTAGAGGAAAATGCGGCATGATGTGAACTTCGCGAGGGCATATAATCATGGATGACTATGTCAAGAAGTAATATGCAAGACGGCTGGAACAGCAGGAAGGCACTTCAGTAAACAGGGACAAAGTCACTTCGAAGTCGAGAACCCAAACAAGCCCGGGAAAAGAATGTGTTTGGTGCGGAAGCCAAGGTCGGAGGCGTATTTCTGAATTCAGCTCTACTCAAAGGCCCACACATTAAAAATCTCTCCCAGCCGTGCCCTTCCACTTTCGGGACGGAGCAGTTTCATCAGGTTTTGATACAGCCACAGGAAATATGTGCCCAGAGATTCCTGTGGAGAAATGAGTGACACTATAGGGACGACTACGTAGATAGCCTTGCAGACAAGAAAGAAGCTATTTCTTTATTCATGCTAACGCTGTTTTCGATTTGTGCCAGTTCTCTTCGGAAAGTATTGACAAAGCTTTAAACCCACAAGGATCCAAAATGATTTTCGAATGGACCGAAGCTGAGGAGAAGATAATAGGCATGTACTGGCAGCTGGCTACAGATAACTTAAAATTCAGCATCAGGTACCATCGGGTGACCAGCAGCGTGATGACCAGGGAACGTGTTTCCTCCAAAGGGAATTCCTAAGCCTCTTCATGTCAACGTTTGACCCGATAGGATTTTTGAGCTGATACATGGTGACCGCCAAAGTGCTGATGCTCAAGATTTGGCAGAGAGTTGACTGAGACGAACCGTTTCCAGATGAATTGGCCGCTGTGGTGGCTGTACTGGAGCCACCTATGATGACGACGACGTGCAAGCACAGTTTGTATGTTCAAAAACGAAATGTGACCCGATGAAGACCATGTCGATACCACGCCTATCAAGCAGCCGTACTAGGAACGAGACTGACTCTAAAACTGTGCTGCCCTGGATAAGCAGCACCCAGCGGCGATGCAAGCAGTTCGTTGGTAACACTAGTCAACACGACATATCCGGTGTGGCCCAAAATGACTTTTTCTAATAGATTTCAATATTTTTCACATAACTTAAGTATCTTATATCTGGCTGCATGTTACTTTGCAGTTCTGAAAAATTACGAGTGCATCTATAAATCAGACCCAGACACATTGTAGTTGCAGCTTAACGTCTGGAAGATATTAAGCTTTTAAGTTCAAATTTGATAATTTCACGAAATTTTGACTTTAAAAACTAAGAAAAATTCGAATAATTATATCATTTGTCCTTTATTATACCCGTACTCAAAAAGAGTTAAGGGGTATACTGTATTTGTGGTAAAAGTGGATGTTCGTAACGCAGAGAAGGAAAATTTTCCGACCCCATAAAGTATATATGTTCCTGATCAGCATCAATAGCCGAGTCGATAGAGCCATGTCTGTCTGTCCGTCCGTCTGGCCGTCTGTCCGTCCGTCCGTCTTTATGAGCGCCTGGATCTCAGAGACTATAAGAGCTAGAGCAACCAAATTTTGTTTCGAGACTCATGTGATATCACACTGCTACAAGTGTATTTCAAAATTTCGCCCCGCCCCTTCCGCCACCACAAAAAACAAAAATCTGTGACAGCCACAATTTTAAAGATACGATTAAACTAAAAACGCAGTATTGTAGAGAATCTACCGAATCTGAATCAGATGGGATCATTATTATAGCCAGAATAAAGAAATTAATTTTTAGTTGCTTCCCCCACCTCCTCTGGCGTGGCTGACGTTATTCATTCTCTTTCTCGCTCGCACACACTCTACCATGTGCAAAGCGCGAGCAACCCCTAGCGGAGGAGATGTTGAATCTAAATGGTAACAGATGTAGCAAAAAAATGTAAAATGTAAAATTTTAAAATTTCAATCATAAGCTCACAAATTTATATACTGACAGAATACGGGTATAAAAGTAGAGTCGCGACTAGAAGCGACTCACGTTCCTTCTAGTTATTTTGTATATAGGTGCATTAATTAGGCGTCGTTTAAGGTATTGTTCATTAAAATCAATGGAGAAACGGTTTCGATAACCAAACCTAAAAAATGAACTTTTCCTTAAGTTATGTGAAAAATAGTAGAACACCTCTGAAAAAAAGCATGAAAAAAATACCCAATTTCAAAAATTCTTAAAAAAAAACTATATCATAAAAAAAATACAATGCTGTTTAAAAAATTTTAAATCTCGAAATCTATCAGTAAAGTTATTTTGGGACAAAGCGGAAACAAAAAGTAAAATTTTGTCGAGTAGTGTAACCGGGTGGCGGAGAAGTATACCAATAGAGGTGAGGAATTTTATGTGCCGCCGTGGACCGATGGTCAGGATGAGAAGCGACAACGGAAGGAACTTCATCGGAGCTAACCCAGAGGCCAGAAAATTCGATGAAGTTGTTGAGCCAGAGGATCCTGGGAGGACTGTCGTCCAGCGAATCCAGCTGAGGCACGCGTCTCTGAGAGAAGGGTCCAGTGCCTCAAGAAGGTGCTGGCGTATACTGTGAAGAAGGTGACCGCTAACACGTGCTGGGAAGCTTCCTCATTCAGACGGAGAATATTGTCAGTTCGCGTCCGCTCACCCACTTGCCAGTCACGGTTGTCACAGGAAGCAACCGATTCGCCGGACCTTCCATGAGACAATAGTCACCCTCATGAAAACATCGCCAGAAGGAAACAGTGGCGTTTTACCCGGATGATGAAAGAATTATTCTGGAAACGCTGATTATATGAGAACCTACCTAAGCTTGTGCGCAGAGAGAATGGGTTCGAGCACGTCAAGCCTGTGTGTCGTGGAGATGCATCTGCGACTCGGCCGTACCAGGCATCGAGGAGCTGGAGCTACTTGACAGGGGTCGGGATGTCGGGGAACGGACTAGTGTAGTGCTCAATATTAAATCGTAAACCTCAAAAGATATTTCAGGGTGTATGCGAGATCAAATGAAGAGCTGCATTAAATACGTCAGGTGTGATTTGGGATGTTATAAATTCACTTGGAGTATTTCAACTTATTTTCTTTTAGCGCATCTGTGACTTCAGCAGGAGTGACGTCCGCTTCTTTGCCTTTAAGTATCACTTTCCTTCGCTGCTTTTTAGTTGGTACGTGCAGTAGTTTTCCTTGGTGTCATTGAGATATATAAACATTACTCGGTATTGGTTGGAAATTTGATAGCATGTATGTATGAGAGGAATCACAGCTAAAAAAACCGAGAAGGAACGTGAGTCGCTTCTAGTAGCGACTCTACTTTTATGCCCGTACTCAGTCAGTATATAAATTTGTGAGCTTATGATTGAAATTTAAATAGAAATTTTAAAATTTTTCATTTTACATTTTTTGCTACATCTGTTAACTACATATACATGTAAAATGTAGAAAATACATCTGGAACAAATATTCTACATCTACTATTAAGATTCTACATCTCCTCCACGAGAGGGTGCACGCTGTGCAGTGCGCGAGTCTGTGCGAGCGAGAAAGAGAATAAGTAGCGTCAGCAACGCTAGAGGAGTTGGGGGAAGAAACTGAAAATTAATTTATTTATTTCGCAATCTGGTAGATATGGTCCTTCTCTACGATACTACGTTTTTAGTTTTATCGTATCTTCAAAATTGTGGCTGCAACAGAAGGGGTAGGCGGAAAGGGGCGGGGCGAAATTTTGAAATACACTTGTAGCAGTGTGATATCTCATGAGTCTCCAAAACAAAATTTGGTTGCTCTAACTCTTATAGTCTCTGAGATCTAGGCGTTCATCAAGACGGACAGACAGACAGACAGAGACTCGGCTATTGATGCTGATCAAGAATATATATACTTTATGGGGTCGGAAAATTTTCCTTCCCTGCGTTACACACATCCACTTTTAACACAAATACAGTATACCCTTAACTCTTTTTGAGTACGGGTATAAAATAACAAGACTGGCACTCCTCAAAAGCCAAGAGGGAGCAGTCCCAAGGAGGGTATGGCAGCGGCCCAAAGGCCTGGCTTGGTAACAGGCGCGGGTATGAACGCGGTTGGGTCCCATCCCAAATCCGGGATGGGTGGCGAGTCCCCTCACAAAACTGATACCATGGGGAGGCAGCTAAGCAATATTGCGGCTGCCCGACCTTCCGGTGAAGCTGCGTGTGATGACTAGCCATTAACAAGCGTCCAAGCCAAGAAATTCAGCTATGCTGAAAAAAGGAGTGCTAGGCACATACTCCGTCGGCAAAACGCTAGCACAGAATCCAGCCCAACAGTCGAGAAGGACACCGAGACACCTCCAGTCTGCAAAGACATGAGGTGGTTCCAGGGGTGCCCGCTATCCTCAAGGAGCCCGAACGGATCTTCAGGATGCTGCAGAGATGCAACCCAGCAAACCCAGTCAAAGTTGAGGCATCGAAAGGCCTCAAAAACGAGGCGGTACTTATCCTCAATTAGGAGTCGCTAGCCCCGATCGAGGCAGCCAATGGAGAGCTCTACTTCGGGCTCAGCTCGGTGACCATGAAGGTCTACAAGTCGGATGCAGCGGCCGAAGCGCGTCCTGTCGACAACCCAGTTGACCCGAAGTAGACTTTGAGCTGGCCCAGAAGAGCTACTCCTCGGAGACGATGCTGATGCTCGATTTCGAGGCGCTACACAGTGGTCGATTCTGCCAATCTGGCAGGCAATAATTAATAACTCAAAAAATATTAGATTAATATTTTTTTTAATAATTTTGTATTTTGGAATATTAATCAGCGGAGTATTTGTATACATTTTTAGTTTATATTTTTTAATTTAACAACTTTTAAAAATTAATTTAAAAAAAAATAATGTTTTTGTAGTTCAACATATTTTAGAATGTTTTTAAAAATTATTTATTTTCAGAAAAAAATAGGTCGAGGTCAAAATTACAAAATTTGTTGTGTTTTTTTGAGTATTAAAGATTTCTGCGTACACTTCACTTATTGGCAATCTTATAGGCAATTTTACTAAATATTTTTTTATTCGCTAACAATCTTTTTCGGTGAGTTTGTTTTTATCAATTAATTGAGTAAAAACATGGATTCAAATCGCTTTAACTTTTTTTCCTGCCACAGTTGCCATGCGCCATATGGCAAAAAGCGCGTTTTTCGACACTGCCACTTGTCCTACAAAATCAAATAATTGAACGTGTAGCAGGTAGTCGCAATTTATTTTAACACAGAAGATTTAAAATAGACTGGTTTCACAAATGAAACGAGAAGGAACGTGAGTCGCTTCTAGTCGCGACTCTACTTTTATACCCGTACTCAGTCAGTATATAAATTTATGAGCTTATGATTGAAATTTAAAAAAAAATTTTAAATTTTACATTTTACATTTTTTGCTACATTTGTTAACTACATCTACATGTAAAATGTAGATAATACATCTAGAACAAATATTCTACATCTACCATTTAGATTCTACATCTCCTTCGCTAGGGGTTGCTCGCGCATTGCACAGGGCAGAGTGTGTGCGAGCGAGACAGAGAATGAGTAGCGTAAGCAGCGCCAGAGGAGGTGGGGGAAGCAACTGAAAATTAATTTCTTTATTCTGGCTATAATAATGATCCGATCTGGTTCAGATTCGGCAATCTGATAGATATGGTCATTCTCTACGATACTGCGTTTTTAGTTTTATCGTATCTTCAAAATTGTGGATGCCACAGATTTTCGTCCTTTGTGAAGGCGGAAGGGGGCGGGGCGAAATTTTGAAACAGTGTGTAACAGTGTGATATCACATGAGTCTGGAAAAAAATTTCGTTGCTCTAGCTTCTATAGTCTCTGAGAACGAGGCGCTCATCAAGACGGACAGACGGACAGACGGACAGACAGACAGACAGACAGAGACTCGGCTATACATACATATACATATACATATATACTTTATGGGGTCGGAAAATTTTCCTTCTCTGCGTTACACACATCGACTTTTACCACAAATACAGTATACCCCTTAACTCTTTGAGTACGGGTATAAAAAGATTGAATGCGAATACGGACGGATATCAAAAGATCTATTCCATGAAAGTCTCGGGTATGTTAATAATAGCACTCTAAAGGAAATGTTAAGTTCTACAACGATTTACCACTAATACATATAAGCACAGGACACACAAATATATTTTTTATTGAAAACATGCCATCTATGACCAATATAAACAGTTATTCAAATAAAACTCTCAAAACCTTAATTTTTACTCAGCTTCACCAAAAGCCATAAAAAGGCGGTAAAATGTACTTCGGTATCGACAGAAATTTTTCCTGCGATTTAACCGCTAACAGCGGCTTGACTATCGATGTGAAAAATATATAAATATTGCAATAAATATCAGTGGGATGTTTAGTTTCCAAAAAGTAAAAAAAAATAACAAGATTCAACATTTCAATTTTTCATTTATTGCCTGCCAGATTGGCAGAATCGACCACTGTGCGCTATGTCGAGACGAAGTTCTCGACGGCTCTGACGCTGACATTACATTGGTGGAGAACATTTCTAATGAAGTCTTTGAGGCTTCTGCAGATAAACCTCCACCTCTGTAAAGAAGCATCCGCTGCCCTTCTGCTCCGCTTGGACGCGAGCGGAGCGGAGATAGTCCCAATCCAAGAGCCTTGGGTGGTGGGAGGCAAGGTCTGCGGATTAGCGACGAAGGACTACAAGCTGATTGTAGTCCAAACTGAAGGTAAAATTCGTACCTGCATTCTGTCTAGAAAGCACCTAAATATATTTCTGCTCCACAATTTAAGCAATGGTTAGCCTAGAGCTACAGGGGACACACCTAAACCTGGTGTCGTCCTACATGGTTCACGAGGAAATTGATCCTCCCAGTGACCGAATTCGCAAGATAGCCAGCGACAGCGCGAGGTCTGACACAGGCCTAATAATAGGCTGCGATGCCAATGCTCACCACACTCAATGGGCGAGCTAGGATACTAACGTAAGGGGTGAGTCCCTTTTCAGCTTAATACTAAACTCCAACCTGGTTACACATTTATTATAAAAACCGTCAAGAGGTAATTGACCTCGCTATATAGTCTCACAAACTGTCAGACATTGTGAAGAGTTCGAAAGTCCTAGAGGACCACTCCTTCTCTGACCACAGGTATATCGAGACAGTCCTATCTCTCGAAAGCCCTAAAGTTTCTAACTATATTGACCCCAGCAAAGAAAGTGCAAAAATGGAGAAACTACTCACCCTCCTAGCTCCAAAATGCCCGGACACTCAAGACGATCTTAATCGTTTAGTAGACGGTTTTGCGGAAGCATGCAAAAAGGCCTTCTCGGTAGCTTGCCCCTCAACCAAACCAAGAGGGAAAAAGAAACCCCCCTGGTGGTCTAAACAAATAGAAATCCTACGTAGAGACTACTTAGGGACTCTCTTAACAGAGCCAAAAGCAGCAGCGGGGAAGAACATTGGGCTAATTACAAAAGCAATCTGGACCTATACAAAAAAAAAAAACTAGAGAGCAAAAAGGGCCTCAAGGCCGCAAGGCTACGTAAGATCCTCTCAAAAACAACCCCTTCGGTGGGCTATCTCAAGAGAATGGATGGTACGTGGACTAACTATAGTGAGGACTGTATACATATCCTACTCGATACCCATTTTCTGGGTGCACGACCATCGAGCCGGCAGATCTCCCAAGTGAAGGCCCGGAAAACGGAATGGCGCACATCCTCACAAAACGAAACATTAGCTTGGCAGTTAACAGCTTTAAATCGCCTGTTTCTGAACAGGTCATTCCGGCCCAATTACAAAAAGCCGGGGACATGGCAATCAACTGGCTGACATGTATCTTCAGAAAGATACAAGTAGTGGGAAAAATCCCTCAAGCTTGGCTCAAGGATAAAATCGTCTTATTCTCAAAGCAGGGAAAGCCTCACAGATAACTCCAAAAGACTTCAGACCAATAAGTCATTCTCCTTTCTTCTCAAAACCTTTGAGAGACTAGTCTATTTAAGAACAACCATAAATCCGCAGTGACTGTCAGGCGCACAACATTCCTACCAGCAAGGTAAATCCACGGAAACGGCACTCCATGAAGTAATCTCAGCCGTGGATAAATCCATAAACGTCAAAGAATACTCCTTAGTAGACTTCCTCGACATTGAGGGAGCTTTTAACAACGTCATACCAGAGACCAAGTGGTGGCATACGCGGACGACGTTGCTATCATCTTCTCGGGAAAATTCCCTCAATGCGATCTTTGACCGCAAAGCTCGAGGGACTGTCAGAATGGCAAAGTCACGTGAACTGGGACTTAATCCCTCTAAAACGGAACTTGTGTTGTTCACAATCAAATACAAAGTCCCGACTCTCAACCCCTCAATATTAAACGGATGCAGGCTCTCCTTCAGCGACAATGCCAGTTACTTAGGGTGGGTAATTGACAAATAGATTATACCCTCTGCACACTGAGCATATCCCGGAGGAACGGCTGGAATTTTTGAAAAATGTGAAACTCCGATTCACCCTGCCACCATCCACCATCCCCCTTCCATGAGTAACAGCTGATGCTCATAATTGCGTGCGGAAATTTGTTAACGTCTTTAATTAAAATGAATATTAAAAATATTTTAATGGTTTTAAATGTGATTCAACAGCAAAACATATTCTTGACCAAACTAATCATGTTGCTGCAAATGGATGATGTGGACAAGTTTGACGAGGAGGAGATATTAGAATGGATATTTGTTTTGTGACTGTTTCTGTGTAAGATGTAGCCGAAAACGAAGATGCGCCTTTTAATGAAAATTTTATATCGCCATAGCATTCTATACTTTGGCCTGTTTATAGTCGGAGGGCTGTTAGCCAACAGCGTGTGCAATTTCATGAATGAGTTTTGAAAAACACTCCTCATAGACAAATTCCCAGAGGATAGTCCACAAACTATCTCACTTCTGAGTTTTTGTGCCTAGGAATATTTTTACATCAGATGTTTTGTTGTTGTTTTTTTTCCATTTTTCTGTCTGTCATCGTTTACATTTTCGTAGTGAATTCCGATTTTTCGTTCTGAATGTCTATTACTTATGGTTGCATTTGACAATTATCGAAAAAAGACCGAACGGAAACGTGCGAAGTAGGAACATCCCAGATGGATGGTGGAATAACTGGGCAATTTTCGGAACGGCAAAACCTTACGGACCAATTCAGAAATGGATGGGGGATAGTCGCCAGTGTGAAAAGGCTATTAGCTGGAACCTGAACATAAACGAGAAGGAACGTGAGTCGCTTCTAGTCGCAACTCCTATACCCGTACTAAGTCAGTATATAAATTTGAAAAACAAATTTTTTTTATTTCTACATTTTACATTTTTTTGCTACATCTGTTAACTACATCTACTTCTAAAATGTAGATAATACATGTAGAAAAAATATTCTTCATCTACCATTTAGAATCTACATCTCCACCGCGAGAGGGCGCTGGCTTACTGCACAGGGCAGAGTGTGTGCGAGCGAGAAAGAGAATCAGTAGCGTCAGCAGCGCCATAGGAGGTGGGTGAAGCAAATGAAAATTAATTTCTTCATTCTGGCTATAATAATGATCCGATCTGATTCAGATTCTGATAGATATGGATATTCTCTACGATACTGCGTTTTTAGTTTTATCGTATCTTTAAAATTGTGACTGCCACAGATTTTCGTTCTTTGCGAAGGCGGAAGGGGCGAAGCGAAATTTTGAAATACACTTGTAACAGTGTGATATCACATGAGTCTGAACACAAAATTTCGTTGCTCTAGCTTTTATAGTCTCTGAGAACGAGGCGCTCATCAAGACGGTCGGACGGACAGACAGACAGGCGGACAGACAGACAGATAGACATAGACTCGGCTATTGATGCTGAGCAATAATATATATACTTTATGGGGCCGGAAAATTGTCCTTCTCTGCGTTACACACATCCACTTTAACACAAATACAATGTACCCCTTACCTCTTTTAGAGTGAAGAAGGCCATGATAGCCCTCCACACTTGCAAAAAGGCCATTGGGTTGAAATGGGGCATGAACCCAAGCATATTCCAATAAATATACCTAGCAAAAGTTAGACCAATACGGTCACGCATCCATCCTAAACCGAAACAATATCGTCCCAATATCGGACTACTGCATTCCGAGGGAGTACACAAATACTCCTTTTGAAATAATTATCCGTCACAGAGACAACTGGCTCGAGGGACCACCTGGCCCAGACGGAGCCATATAACCTTCACCGATGGCTCGAAACTGGACAAGAAGGTCGGAGGGGGAATCTACTCCGAACAGCTAAACATTAGAGACTCCTTCAGGCTCCCAGATCACTGCAGTGTCTGGAAGTCATAGCGATCAAGGAAGCCTTGAAATGTCTTCATGAAGTTGCCACTACGGCAACTCATATAAACATCTATAGTGACAGCCAAGCTGCGATCAAATCGCTTAATGGGATAACATCGAGCTCGGCTACCGTGACAAACTCTCTCCACGAAATGGCTCATCAGTTTGTTATTAGCCTAATATGGGTTCCGGGCCACAAGTACATTGAAGGCAACTTTATAGCAGATGAGCTAGCTAGAACTGGTACAGCAATCCCTCTTCTCCATGATAAAGTGGATATTCGTATGCCAATGGCTCATAATAAAAGAGCACTTTAAGCTAATAATAAACAAATTATGGCAACAGTGCCACTTTGTAGCACAACTCGGCTAACATGGCCTATAATAACTAAGAAGCACACCGATGAGCTTTGCAAACTCAGCAGGGAAAGGTACAGCTCCGTCATACGTTCCATTACGGGACATTGGCTAATTGGCACCCATGCAAACAGGCTGGGAGCCCCCTACAATGACTTTTGTCGTAGTTGCAGAGATGAAGACGAGGAGGGGACGGTGGAACACCTGTTCTGCTCCTGTCCGGCTCTCAGTAGAAGGAGAATTCAATACTTGTGCTCACTTTTCTTAAATGACATTTCAGACATGTCCCAGAAGGATCGCAAACTTCATAAGGGCATCAGGATAGGACAACTGCTGACATACAGTCTCACGGCCTAAGTGTGTCGGGTTCCCAGTGATCCCGACTACCGCCTCAACCTATCCTATTATACTACAAGTTATTGGTTATTTACCCTAAAATAAATATATTCAAGCACTATTCACTTCGCGTTTTTTTTTCAGCAAAAAGTCATACTTTTCATTTCAAGGCGCTTTTGTGAATTTGCTTACTTTTTGTACTGTTAAACGCAAAATTTACTGCTGTTATACGTACGCGTTTGTGCCAGCTCATATAAAAAGGCCTCTGTTATGTTTAACAGAGAGTTATCGATAGCAAAATCGGGCTGCCACAGCTGTTCGGAGCAATTCACTTTTTTGTTTTTGCCCTGACCAATTTTGCAGATCCAATTTTAGAGTTGGCTTAAATAAAAATTATTTATAATAAGAGCACAAGCTCAATTGCCCTGAAAATAGTGTCAAATTCATGTCAATTCTTCATTAAGAAATCAATTTTTTTCCTTTTGCAATTAAGATTTGTTTAGTTGTATAAAGGGCCGTTTACTTTTCTTTTCGGCGAGGAATTCGTTTGCCGTTTTGAGAAGTCTTGTATTTCACGAATGCAGGAGCGCCTGACTTTTTTTTGAAAAGAAAATCGTATTTTTTGGTAAAAGTTAAAGGCTGCCTGATTATATCAAAAGAATGAAATTTCAATACTTTTAAGAAGCAATATTTTTAACGTTCAATACGTTTTTCTACCATGAGAAGTGATAACTCACTTGTCTGCTCGTTGAGATGCAATGACTGCACCATCAAGTGGCCCATGCGAAACCAAGCCGAAGCCTGTTACGCGCGGAACCAAGGCTAGAAACTCAGCCCCTCCTCCCACCCAACCAACCGAGGGGGGCTGCCGTATGACGCGCGACGCGTGTTACCGAACCGATCGCGAACATGCAGGAAAGATGGGTGTTAGACTAATATTCGAGGAAAATTACAGCTAAACAAAACTAAAAGAGCTAAACATGCAAATATAGCTAATAAATAGTACTAATTACGGGAAAGGTATGTTAGTATTAGTGATTTAAGAAGAGGAAGGGAATTAGTGGTGGATATTATAAGGTAGAGATAATTATAGTCCGAGCATAAGACCCTAAACGGTTCATACAAGGAATAATTTGATCTACAAAGTGGAAGGAACAAAGGAATAAATTTTCTAGTAGATCTAATAGGAATCGTAAAGTGTATGCGGCTCAACAAGTCAGAGCTATCTACGACACCCTTGATCAGGTTGTGAACAAAAATCATTTTTTCTACGACTAACTGAGGTTTTCCGTCATCTATTCGGGTGAAACAGGGGGTCCTGAGGAAGGGTTGTCTCGCCATAACTTTATCCTCAGACTAGGGGTAAGAGTGTTTCGGGCTAGGACTTGTCCTGATCCGATGCGGCCTTGCTCCTGATTCTAGGATATGTGGGGATCACGAGCGAACCGTCACCAGCCGTAAATGTTCACACCGGTGGAAGTGCGACTATACTCTCCTCGTGGCCGCGGCTGGAAACAGGTGCTGGTACGGTCAAGTCTTTGCAATGGATGCTAACTTTAGTCGGGCGGAGAGAAGAAATTTTTCGTTGTGAAATTACCCCAATCCACAGTGAAACAGGATATGCCAGGGATGCGTGGACGAGGGGTGCTCGGTGCTGAATATGCGAACTCTGGATACCTGCCGACCTCCAGCTTAAATTAGGCTTTCCGGGGTAAGCGGGCTACACCTCGGGTGACTATCTCCTTCCTGCCTACTCGTGGGACCAAAAGTGTCAAATTTTTCAAATATAAAAACAACCGCAAAGGAGCTTGGTATTCCAATCCCTTTACAAAAACCCCTGGGAAACCAGGTCTAAAGAAGACGGGGAAGGAGACTTAGTCGGTCCACCGTCTTCTAGCAACACCCAGTGCAAGGAGGGCTCCGATAAGCTAATCCACGTCGGGGGAACCGGGGGCAGACCAGTTATCGGGTCTGCCAAGCAGAGCGTAATCGCGGCTGGTAAGCGACCCGTGACCAGGGAACCCCTGTCAACCTCGGTAGGCGGAGGTACTTCACCACAGGGGAAGAAGCCGTCCTACCAAGACAGGAGGGGGCCTGCTCGGATTTCAAGTCGACGGGAATAGGGTTGTAGTAGAGGCTATGGCCCGCTCGATAATTGCGGATTTCCAAAGCCGGAAAGGGCCCAGCCAAGGCCCCAACCAAGCGGAAACACTCAGCGGAAGATCCCGCTATACAGCCAGGCCAAGCCCAGCAAGCCAAGCGGGCGAAAGCCCACCCAGGGAACAGTTTGTTGAGGTGGCGAGAGGCAAGACCCTAATTGGCACCCTGGACAGGGGCGCCAAGGACGGTAATGTCCTTCGGGACAAATAGCATCTGGTCGATGCAGAGCTTCAGGATAGATTTCTGGAGGAGATCGCGGAGAATGGCGGGCCACCTCCTAAATGTGAGTACGCCGGGTGGCAGCCGGAAAAATATCCAATATCGCCAGCCAATATGCTCGCTCGGCGGCCCTCTACATGAAGTCGGTGGAGGCCCTCAAGGAGGTCTACCCAGGGGCCAAAGTGGAGGTCGTCAAATAGGATGAAATACCCAGCAGACCGAGGGTCAGAGCGTGGGTGAAGCCTGCAGAGCCGGAGAAGATCCTGAAGGTTCTGCAGGTCTGAAACCCCCACCTTCCTACAGCCGATTGGAAGGAGGCCAAGGTGGATGAGGTTACTGCACAGAGGCGCTAGACAATCTCAAAAGCTCCTGAAAAAGTCGGACGGAGTAGTGGACTATGGCTACCGGAAGGTCACCATAGACCCCTACAAATCCGACTCTAAGGGAATGCAAGCAGGGATCCAGTCAGATCTTGAGCTGCAGGAGGTCCCGAAAGCGGAAAGCCAAACCGCGGCGTCGGACGTAGCGTCGGAGATGTCGGACGACATCTTGGACCGCTACGAGTCAGATTGCTAGTTCGCTTAGCCAGGGGTCTTGGACTCAACGATGTCGGATATGACAAGGAGTCCACCGAGAGCAATGCCGACGACACAATGGTGGAGGTCCCTGACATCCTGCAGATAAACCTCTATCATTAAAAGGCAGCATGCGCTGCCCTTCTGCTCCACCTAGCCAAGGGTGGCACCGATATAGGGCTCCTAAGGGCTCGCATAGCAGACTGTGAGGCCAAGGACTTAGGCCTAATTGTGGGATGCGTCGCCAAGGACCACAGGTACGTGGAAACTGTTTTCTCATTCTCCATACCGAGTCCAGTCCAATTCCGGAACCTCAGGTGGACAAACTGGACTCGTTCCTCAGACCACCTTAGTCGTATTCTCCCTGAGTCCGCCCGGGGAAGATATCTCACGGGAGACCACGACCCATCTGGTAAAAACTTTTACCATCCTGTCCCCATAGTAAAACTAGAGGCCGGAGAAATCTGAATAGTGGACTAGGAAACTGAGCGAACTCCGGAAAGCCTCCCGGAGATTTTTCAAGTATTTCGTCTTTTCTTTTGAAGACAAAGAGCCATAAATTGGCTCAAACGGATTTATGAGGAAGTTTTCTCTCACGGATAAATCCCGGATACATGGCTTCAGACCAAAGTCCTTTTTATACCCAGGGCAGGCAAGCCCTCGCAAACTGCCCCCAAATATTTAAAAGCCATAAGTCTTTTGTCATTTCTTTTGAAGACGGCTTTTAGGTCTGCATCTCAGAGAGACCTTTCCCCCCAATCTAATCTCTGATTCTCAGCACGCCTATCGGAAGGGAAGATCCAACGAGACGGCCATACACGCGATTACGCGTCCCTTATCTGTAATGAATACACAATGGTAACCTTCCTTGACATAGAAGGCGCTTTTAACAACAACAGGCCACAGTGGCCCTAAATAAGGAATGACCCCGTACATAGTCCGGTGGATATATACCGCTATCATACGACCAATCCTGAAGTACGAAGTGGCGATGTGGTGGCCAGCACTGGACACGAAAACTTGTCTTCGCAAGCTCAACCGTGTTCAAAGCATAGCAGAGCTATGCATAACGGATGGACTACGCCCCAGGCGAAGACCTTGATACCATGTTGTACCTTCTCCCTGTAGAACTTATGGCGAAAAAGGTGGCAACTCTTTCCGCTATCAGAATGAGAGAATCCAAACTTCGAGAATTTATTCATAATGAAGGCAGGTCATTAATAAAGAGTGTGAAAAGAATGGCTTCCCTGTGGTACTCCAGAAGTATCCTTAACAGGTGAAGAAAAGAAGTTTTTGAAGAGGACTCGTTAAGACCTAGAACGAAGGTAGCTAGAAATCCATCTCAAAAGATTAGGCGGAAACCCTAAAAGCTCAAGTTTTTGTGCTAGAAGGGAGTGGTTTACAAAGTCGAATGCTTGACTGAAATCAGTGTAGATAACATCCCTCTGAAAGTTACCTTGGAAGCCTTAAATGATAAAAGAGGTAAACTCTAAAAAATTTGTTTTTGTTGATCGTCGCCTTATCAATCCGTGCTGAGATGATTTGCAGAGATGTTGCAAGTGCGGAGTTAAAATTTTATCAAACATTTTAGGAATAGCGGATAACTTAGATATACCTCTATAATTATTAGCATCAGACTTGCTACCTTTCTTATAATATAAATATAATATAATAATAAAAGATTCCTTTCAGATCGAGGGGAAGCATGAAGAATTAATGGATAGGCACAGTACCTGAGTACACAGCCGGGAACTCCGTCAGGACCTGGTGACTGTATGGATACGGCTGACCAGAGTAGCTTTCATGAGAATAGGTTGCTTGGAAAAATTATGCAAAAAGATCGGCAATTGCCTGATCATTGTTTGCCGTCATATTAGGAAATTATAGCGAGGATGGAAGTGCGGACGTCCTACGCTTACTATTTACGAACATGTAAAACTGTCCAGGGTCCTCTGAAAAGATTATCCTGCATCGAAATAGGTAATTTTTATAGTATTGAGCGGTACGGAGAAATTTGACCGAGCTATTACATAGCGAGAGAGAGAAGTCGGAGAACCAACTTCTGGAAATTTTGTATATAGTCTTGACTTTAAGTTTTTTAGACTGGATAAATCTTTGGTAAGCCAAGGAGGCTTCCCAGATCTAATCGGACAAGAAAGTGGGACACAATAATCAAAAAGTGTATCGAGTACATTGTAAAATATGTTTCTGCCTTTCATAACGTCAGTGCACAAGTACAGAGCGGACCAATCAAAATCCCCAATGAGGTTATTAAGCTTCGTAAACTCGGTTTTACGAAAGCAACTGACACGTTCAGACAGCCTACCCGTTCGATCCAATACAGTAGGCCCAATATCGACCGACACTTCGAATGCAGGATGGTAGGAGTCTTCAGGTATAGTGAGCGGAAGGGCTCGGGGTAGCAACGCTATGGTCGGATCCGAGACAAAGCACAGATCAAGCAATCGACCCAAGGAATTTTTCACATGGTTGACTTGAGACAGGGATAGGTCCAACAAGCCGTCGATGAAATCGCCAAGAACTATCATATGGTCTTTATCTGATAGCGAGGAAGAAACAGTTTTTATAGCGGGCAATTGATGCTCGTATATTAAGATATCCGAGGAAGGTGGAATATACGAGCAAGTAATGAAAATGGAAAAGCCTGGGAGAACCAGTTTTACGCACAGGAGTTCCAGGTCTTATTGAGCCTGGACTATGAAATGTTCCTACGTAAAGTTTGAGTCCACTGCAATGAGGGCCCCTTCTCCACGTCAAGAGGAAGGGTCATTTCTAAAGATTGTGTACCGACCTGCCAAAACTTCGGAACTAAGGATGTCCGGCTTTAACCAGGTCTCGGTAAACACAATAACGTGGAACGAGAATGCGAGACGAGACAAGAGTGCTGAGCTTACTACGCAGGCCTCTAGCATTCTGGTAAGTAACTAAAAAAGAGGAATGCTCCGGCCAAAATTTGGCAGTTGGAAACACGCTTATCTAAAAGGAAGCTATCGCCCTGGCATAAGAGAAATTAAACTTCTCCACATTTGAGCCATCGGCTTTTATTTTGCTTTGAATAAAAGCAGTTACATCGTTAGATGTAAGGTCCGGGACGTCTATTAGCTGGTGGGAGCGAAACTAATGGGATAGTGAAAGAGTTGGGTGCGGACTCGACGGACACGGACTCTACAGACATTTCTAACTGCATACTCTCCGAAATGACACATTCGAATCCCGAATCTGCATTCGTGATCAACTACTGCACTGAAGGAGTGGTCGGAGTAAGTTTTTCGGATGCCGGCGGCTGTGAGGCAGCTGGCACTTGCACAGACAATGCTTAAATCTATGCTTAAACCGAACTCGGAAAAAACTTTAATAAGAGAGGAAAGTTGCGCCAACAGCTTATAACTGAAAGCGCTACTGCACAGAAAGAGCTATAGAGGAAGAACAGTTATTGGGATTTCGGTGATAGAAAGAGAGAGTGATAGATGGCAAAAGCTACGACAAAGAGCGGCTGAATGAAATGAGACATCATACTTACGAAAAGCAACAACACAAACACATGACTAACCGACGCACAAAATTAATTAAATAAGTTGTGTTTTTACACAATTATTAGGCATGAAACCGGTTAAGGATGGATTTTAAGTTAAAGATTAGTTGTGGAGTCAATTTATAAATAAAACACCGGCTGTTTAAGTAAAATAAAAGGAAAATGCGGAGCGCAAAACAAAAACACGTCTGGTCACGAGAACACGAGCTGTGAAGTATGTACGACTTTTTATTACAATCGTTTCCTACAAACTAGTTGTTCTGCTCGCAGGCAGCGTGAGCGAGACCCTCAGTCCAGCTGAGCGAGCGTCTAAGAGTCTGTGTAAAGACTAGAGATGGGACTCTTATCCTGTCCCTGCCGTAAGCCTACTGCAATATACCTCTAAAGCTGTTTTTTCTTTGTTTGTAATGCCATATAATTTCTGAAATTCGTTGAAAAAGCTTTAAGATAAATAGGCATTTATTCTTACCACGGAGAACGAGTCTTAAGTCTCTAGTCTTTTTAATTGCACTTTCATTTTTTTTCAATTTAAAATAATAAAATTTGTAATCCGCACATTCCAAAAAATTTGTGGAGCAGAAAATTGTAATTTGTTGTTTTACAATTTAGAACCGAAGATTTTTACAAGAGTAAAATCTATGTCACAATTCTAATTATTGCGCGCTAACTCCGAAATTAATGATCTAAAAATTCAATCTCTTGTGGTTCCTGTAACAAAATGTTTTTTCGGGGGATTTTAAATCACTCAGTCGTGGCACCTGCGACGAAACTGTGTATCAGGCAGAAGGACTTGTGAAAATATGTGCAAAGTACACTAGCAGTTAACAGACTTAAAGCACTCAAAGCGGAATACAAGCTGTCGTATCAGCATATATTTATCTAATCTGTATATACTGTATAGTTAGTGTTTATAGCTTCGACTGGAGAAATTAAATACGTACGTACGGAGACGGACATGGCTCCATCGACACGTTTTGCTTTTGCATAAGAATATACATATTTACTTTATGGTGTGGGATGCTTTCTTTTCATCCTCTGCAAGGGTGCAGTAACAAGAAGCTATGCCTGGGACATCTTGTAATAGGAGTATGTAACATTAAAGAGAATAAATTACAATTTGGTTTTACAGCATATATTTGGAGCGTTTGTAGCTAATTTAAATCTGTTAATGTTGGGTAAATGATTGATTTTTTTAAGACTTACCAGATGTTCCGAGTCCAGAAAAGGTTAATATCGAATCGAAAATTTGGACCATAGTTGATTCATCTTGATCAGAAAGTGAACTTAAACAAAACGGAATTTGTTGCTTACTAAAAGCCCAAAACGAATGTGAAAATCCTTTATATGTTTCGCCATGATCTTGGACGTTATCTCTTTGCTCAGTTCTCAATTTTTCAATCCGGTGCTTTGACAGACGTCTGAGCGTGTTTCTCAAAAACCCGCCTAGCTCTTGAGGCTTTCGAACTATGTTCATGTCGATCAATTGCCTTCTACTTATCACAACATTCTGATATAACCGCGATCTATCTTCATGAGTTGTTCCTTTATTTTTTTGTGCAGTCGGTATTATTTAGTATCCAATTCGATAAGGAAGGACAGTAGGAAATTATTAGGGAGCCGATTTCGTCCTTTTGTAACGTCTCAAAAACAAAACACTTTTGCGAATCTATCAAGGAACTTCCATCACGAAATTGCTGGGCCGTTTGGTGAGTATTGCGATTGAGTGATATAGTTATAAAACTATCACTGGGATCCAACATAATTGATTCGATATCAACGTATTTAAATTGGTAAATAACAAACTTTTCTTCCGGTTGAATAAACATTATTCCATCACAGTTTACTCCAAGAATGATATTGTTTACAAAGCTCCAATATCCTTTGTAAATAACACTATACATTGTTGTGCCATAAAGCGGTACTGCATTACGCAACTTAAATAAAGTACTTTTGCAGTTAATTCATTTCTTGATGATCCGTATTGTCTATGTGCTTGAGCTAGAATTGGAATCCAGAACTGTTGCTCTCTAGTCTTCGATATTCGACTTGGTAAAAAGTTATTGATGTCGGAATAATATTCCGGCTTTGGCTGATTCGAAGGATCTCCTAATGATACTTGAGCTTGCAGTCCTGCTAGTTGTAGAGCCACTTTTTCGCTGACAGGAATTCATCACTCTATAATGAAAATAAAATGATTAAAAATTGTATAAGCGTAAGACACCCCTAAATTTTGTTATCTTTGGTTTAATCGAAATATTAATGATTTTATTTTTATTTTAAAATGTTTTTTAGAGATTGCTATCGAATTTTTTTAATTTTTTAAGCAAGAAAATTTAAATGAATTTTGAACAAGTTAACTCAATATATCAACCTTAGCTGAACTTCCTGATTTTTAACAACTGCAAATTTTGTAACGTTAACTAATTTTTTAAATCTATGTACATGTACCTATGTATATTTAGCCAAAAAAGTGTATTTTCTATTCTTTGTAGCATCACCTAAGCATTACACGACAAATTTTTTATAAAAATTTTATAGTTTTATTTACTAACAAAGAACAAAGAACAGAATAAGGGAGTGTCCGCTTAAAAACAAAAACAAACAAAAAATGTGTAGTCAAATTTTGGGCCAGCCTTATTTATAATATATCTATCCATCTATCTATATATCTGTGTATCTTCTATATACATATATAACCAGAAGGAACGTTGAGTCGCTTCTAGTCGCCACTCTACTTTTATACCCGTACTCAGTCAGTATATAAATGTTTGAGCTTATGATTTAAATTTTAATAGAATTTTAAATATTTTACATTTTACTTTTTTTTGCTGCACCTGTTAACTACATCTAAAATGTAGATTATGCATATAGAAAAAAATATTCTAAATCTACCCTTTAAATTCTACATCTCCTCCGCGAGGGGCGCTCGCGCATTGCACAGGGCAGAGTGTGTTCGAGCGAGAAAGAGAATAAGTAACGTCAAACGCCAGAGGAGGTGGGGGAAGCAACTGAAAATTAATTTATTTATTCTGGCTATAATAATGATCCGATCTGATTCAGATTCGGCAATCTGATAGATATGGTCATTCTCTACGATACGATAGTTTTATCGTATCTTCAAAATTGTGGCTGCCACAGATTTTCGTTCTTTGTGGGGGCGGAAGGGTGCGGGGCGAAATTTTGAAATACACTGGTAACAGTGTGATGTCACATGAGTCTGGAAACAAAATTTCGTTGCTCTAGCTTTTATAGTCTCTGAGATCTAGACGCTCATCAAAACGGAAAGACGGACGGACAGACAGACATGGCTCTATCGACTCGGCTATCGATGCTGATCAAGAATATATACTTAATGGGGTCGGAAAAGTTTCCCTCTCTGCGTTACACACATCCACTTTTACCACAAATACAGTATACCCCTTAACTCTTTTTGAGAACGGGTATAAAAATTGTGTTTGGACAGATTCGAAAATGGATTGTTGCTTGTATTGCTTGTTTCTATGCGATAATTTTCAAATGCAAACATAAATATTTGACATTCACAACGAAAAAGTACAATTCACTACGAAAAAACAGCATATATATTTGTATTTAAAACACTGATTGGATTTACTAGCATTAAAAAATGACCACGCTTTGTTTTCAAAACAGATATTTATTATAATATTTGCTCCTCGTCAATAGTGGCCTCATCATCCATGTTTAGCAACATCATTAGTTTGTGCAAGAATTTGTTTTGCTGCTGAATCACATTCACAACCATTTCAAAAATAAATAATATTCATTTTAATTTTAAAAGTAACAAAATGCATCTACCTAAACACCCCATCCGTTGCATCCCTTGCTTTATTTCACAATAAGTTCAACCCATTAAGAGCAGAGTGTCTCTTACCAGCGGACCCGGCGAAAGTTATCTCGCCCCATTTTGACGCCTTCGCATAAACTCCAGATTGATAGTAATACAAAAAATCCAAATTCAATTTTATATATTTTAATGGAATCGAAATTAATTGCGAGTGTTGTGATAAACAATTTTGTTTTCATTTGTTTTTCTGCGCAAAAACAAACAGCTTACAGTTGACCGTGCGAAAAACAGAAAAATTCGAGATTAATCCCTCAGACTTCCAAAGATTGGCCTTGCGATTAATTGATTATCATCGCAAAAGCCAATCAAACGGGGAACTGAATCGACTAGAATTGGAATGGAAGATTAGTTGGAATAATTTGAATTCGTGGGATAAGGACTACCTCTTCCTTGAATTTTCCCTTAATGATCGTCGCACAGTGGTGCCTTTGGCCATTTCAGCTTGCTAAATTAATAACTTCCGAACGAATCAAGATATCTTCATGAAATAAATTGCGCTTAAAAGAAAAAACTTTCAGAATTTAGTCTGCAAAAGAACATGGTGCTACAATATCTAGAAGCTTTACAATAAATAGCCAAAGTTGAACTTTGTTACCAGTGCATATTTTCCTATGCAAAATGATAAATTCCAAGTTTTTCGGATCGATAAGGAATTTTTAATGGCCTATTACACTATTAAAAGTTATTTTACATTTAATTTTTAACTTAAATAGAATTTACAAAAAAGAACAAAATTGTTCTTATTTTTGGTTTACTATAAAACATGCATCTATTTCCGATGGATCGTTAGGAATATCCAATAATCTTAACATTTCTGAAGAATAAATACTTTCTAATTCTTTTTGGATTTCACATGTCTAATAGATGAAATAAATGGATCTGAAGAGGCTGCCAACATGTTGAAAAGATCCTGGTTTTGCCTTGCTCGTGATATTTTACAAGTATTCATGTACCTGAATTTCTTGTAATCCTTGTTTCTCGTTTCCTGGGCCTCCTCTGACATCTCTCCAATTGGAAGGCTCTGATGTTCTATTAAAATTTGACAGTGTGCCAAAATTTTATGAAACGTTGGAGTAAGCTTCTTTTCTGGATACTTTTCAAATAAAAACTCTGCAGTCTTCGAGGCATATTCGCCAAATTTGCGGGTGTTAATTTTGTCCTTGCAGTTTAAAATATTCCAAATTACAGCCTTTCTTTGGATAATGCCTTCATCCACTCCAGTTATTTTTGCTGTAATTTCGTGTTCCTTAAAGAATTTCCGGGATGAGTTTCCATCGTTTGTGTTCCCGTATCCATATTTGGGGCAGTCGACCCTCAGTCCAAGTTTCGAAAAGAATTCGTCTTGAATCATTTTTTTCCTGTGTTTAAGTTTCTCTTGGCTGGCATGCTATCGTCAAAAGATTCTTCCGTTCGCGGGATGGTATATGCAAGTTTTAAAATAAACTCCATACATCTTATTCTTGCATGCAATGGGGAAATGCCATATTCCAAATTTTCCTCTTTAATTAAGGAATCATACAAGTTTTGAAAGTCCTTCTGTGTTTTCTTGCAAAAAGCGCATGTCAAGGTCGATTTCGTATTTGTTAGTTCGTTTAGAACTTTTCCACCGATCATAGTAAGGGCAAATTCATAGTTAACAGTAATAGTTGGACCAATAATCCTGGCTTTATATTTTTAATCTGATTCTTAATATCAGTCACTGTGGACTTTATCAATTCAGAAGATTCCTTGGCGTATTTAAATAATATAGGGCGGCAATAGTGAGCAGACGAAGGTCGGGGATTTTTCCAATGTTCTGAAGTATCCGATTTTAGCCTCAGGGGGACAAGAGAAGCCATAAACATGTTGGCATCTGTAATGGATTTATCTTCCGTTTCTATTATTTGCTTATATGCACTTTGTCCTGAAGATCCATCACATCCCCACTTGCTGATCAATGTGAGATTTTGCGGAAGATTCTCAATCTGATGGTGAGGTAAACTTTCAATGAGCCTTTTCGCAGTGTGGTCCACCAGGTCTTGAAGTTTTACTTCCGCTGATACCTCCGTCACATGTGGAGTCAGTCCTGCCTTCTTTTTAGCTTCTCCAATTTTTGTATATCCTGGCAGAACATCGACATTATGCTGCTTCAAGGAATGTCGCAATATTGAATATTTGTCCTTAGACATTCCCAAATCCATAAACAATGCCAAAGCCTCTTCAACGGTGTACGGCCTTGGTTGTGAATTTGGCGGAGTGACGATGCTCTTGTTTATCCTTTCAAGTCTAATGGGGCTTGCCTGCAAATGGATTAATAGCTAACTACATAATTTAGGTAGCGAAAACTTAAAAATGGTTAAATTATTGAGTGTTTCTGAGTATATAGTTTCATTATTACCTGATTTTTTTTTGTTTTTCAACTTTGACCTGAATTTAAAAAAAAAGTACATTTTTGTATTCCCGAAATACCTAAATCAAAGGTCCATACGTGCGATTTTGGGTTTTGTGGATTCTACATCGATAACAGTGACGCTACCTCGCACGAAAAACGTCAAAATTTGGATTTTGTATGGGAATTTGAGCTGAGACACCCCATTTTTGGACGTTTTTCGTGCGAGGTAGCGTCACTGTTATCGATGTAGAAGCCGTATGGACCTTTGATTTAGGTAAAGAAATATGCAAAGATCCCGTATACAAAATATTTCGGAAAAGCAAAAATGTATTTTTTTTAATTCAAGTCAAAGTTGAAAAACAAAGAAAAATTTAGATGGTTTGGAAAGTACGGTTTTCTCTAGAACTGTCTGTGCAACAAAGCAGTTTTTCATTGAATATTGATAAAAATGAATACACCTAGTAAATGATACCAAAAACAAAATGATACCTCACACAGTTCAATTTTTATTCTACCTGAAAGATGCAGTATGTCAATAAAAGTTGAATAAATTGTTGCACACGGAAATAATTTTCAACTTTTATTGCTCATATCTCCTAAACTAAAAGTCCGATTCTTTTTAAACTTTATTTTTGAAAGCTTTTGAAAATACTCTATCGAATTCGTGTATTGGATTTATCCAAAGCCTTCAAAAAATGCATTGACTTTTGCCACCTCTTTGAGGCTGAGGCCCCACTGTGCGTCGGCCGCCATATTGTTAAACCTTTTTAACAGCCGTCCGTCTGCTGGCGAATGCCATGCAGTATACGCAAGCCGCCTCGTAACTTCTCTTATGTCGGAGTGGAGAAACATGAATACAGAAGAAATCGCTTTGTCTGCTGTTTTGGCGCATATGGCAAATTTCGACAGTCGCTTGCAGAGACTTATTTTCACTTCAAATGTGACCACCCGAGGCAAGCTGCAGTCGGAGTTGACGGCGTTTACATTTACAAACAAACGCAGTGCTGGAACAGTGGAACACACGGAACCCGACTTCAAGCGTTTAAGGCAGTCTACCTCGTTGTGCCATTTTTGTAAGAAGCCAGGCCACAAAATGAAAAACTGTCGCGCTAAACAACTTCAGGATGCAACTGGAAACAACTACAAGAGGGAAACGAAGCCGCTGAGAGAGGACGTGACCTGTTATCGGTGTGGCCAGCGTGGACATTTCGCTAACAAATGTTCCAAGGAGGCAACCGTTACCAAACCAGGAGCATTTCAGCAGAATAGCATCAATCAGTGCTTTGTGTCAGTGCCTAAAGGAAGTATGACACAGCGAGGTACGATCTTTCCAATTTGTTTTGACTCTGGAGCTGAATGCTCGCTGATCAGAGAGGGTATTTCTGTAAAAATTTATCAGGGAAACGCATCAATAACATTGTAATGTTATAGGGTATTGGAGATGCTGGTATATACAGCACATTGCAAATCTTAAGTACTGTGGTAATTAATGAAAGTTCCCTTGAAATATTGTTTCATTCCGTGCAAGATAAACAATTGCAGAATGATATTGTAATTGGACGAGAAATTCTTAAGCAAGGTTTTAATGTTTTACTTTCGTTTGATAAATTTGAAATCATGAAAACAAAATCTGTTAATGTTTGTGCAGCTTATGAAATGCCAATTAGTCTATTTAATGTTAATACTGAGTTGATAGATAATGACAAAGATAAGTTGATTAAATTACTTGAACAATATTCTGCAGCTTTCATTGATGGAACACCTTGCTCTTATGTTAGTACTGGTGAAATGAAATTACGATTAATTGACTCAAACAAACCCGTGCAGCGGCGACCGTATAGACTCAGCCCTGAAGAAAAGGGAACAGTTCGGTCTAGAGGTGGGCATGGACCGTGTTTTCTTCGTGTCACGTCATGACACGATGGGCGCCCGCGTGTGCGTGTTGAAAAATTAAATATTGTCCATGGGCGTGCGTGTTCGTTCAGAGCAAAATCGGCACGAAAAAACACGACGAGCAAAAAAAACTAAATTGTTGTCCGTTTTTGTGATTTTTGAGTGAACTAGTTTAGTGTGAACATGAACATGAAATCCCAAAAGCTGCATAGCCATTCCAGCCAGCTCGGCTACAAGCGTGAGGGTGTTTTCTACCTCGCGACAAATATTTAATGAATGCTGGTACACGCTTATTAAGCTCGTACTTTGATAAACTGTTATTTTCATATAAAAATATGTAAATAAGAACCTATATGTAGGTAAAATCAATGT
The DNA here is from genome assembly GCA_035043285.1 of Drosophila subsilvestris. NCBI lineage: Eukaryota > Metazoa > Arthropoda > Insecta > Diptera > Drosophilidae > Drosophila > Drosophila subsilvestris. The sequence goes on along the minus strand of JAWNNB010001944.1, from coordinate 31,301 downwards.
TAACAAAGGTATTAAAAAAATGTATAATATTTCGTGTTGGACCGTGCTGGACCGTGTTCCGAAAATTTTTAGCCGTGCGTGCTAGTGCGTGTTGGAAATTTTCATTTTCGTGCCGTGTTGGGTCGTGTCGGAAAATTGCAGTCCATGCCCATCTCTAATTTGGTCTCAAATAAGTGAGTTAATAAAATGTAACATCATTAGACCCAGCTGTTCTCCGTACGCTAGTCCTATTTTGCTTGTAAAAAAAAACGGTTCGGACCGACTTTGTGTCGATTATAGAGAGCTAAACTCAAACACTGTTTCTGACAAATACCCCTTGCCGCTCATCAATGACCAGATTGCCAGATTAAGTGGAGCTAATTATTTTACCTGTTTAGACCTAAATAGCGGATATCATCAAATACCAATGCACCCTGATTCGGTAGAATACACTGCGTTTGTAACACCAGAAGGTCAATACAAGTTTTTGAAAATGCCGTTTGGTTTGAAAAATGCACCATCAGCGTACCGCCATGAATGCACATGGTGACTTGGCTCTGTCATACGTTATTGTTTATATGGACGATATTATGGTGGTGTCACCTACCATTGAGGTTGGGTCTGTTCTTGATATTTTGAATAGGGCTGGATTCTTGTTCAACATTTCAAAGTGTAGTTTTCTTAAAACTGCGGTTCAGTATTTGAAATATGAGGTGAGAGCTGGAGGGATAATGCCGAATCCGGGTAAAATCATTGCCTTGAACTCCCTAACTCCCCCAGAATCAGTTAGTAGCTTGAGACAATTCATCGGTTTCGTAAATTTGTGCCTGGATTTTCACAAATGATGAAGCCACTCTGTTCTCTTACATCAGTGATAGAAAGCTTTTCTTGGAATGCAGAGCTGGAAAGTATTCGAAAGAAGGTTATTACCATTCTTACAAATTAACCAGTCCTTGTAATCTTCAACCCAGAATATCCAATTGAATTGCATACAGATGCGTGTTCCTGCGGCTATGGTGCTACTTATGTTGATGCATCGAATCAATGGCAATCCTCATGTCGTAGAATATTTTAGCAAAACCACTTCCCCCCCTGAGTCAAGATATCATTCCTATGAATTGGAGACGTTGGCAGTTGTTGAAGCTGTTAAGCGTTTTCGTCACTATTTGCTGGGACGTGAGTTTATAGTATATACTGATTGTAACTCTTTAAAGGTTTCACGCACTAAACTAGATCTGACCCCTAGAGTGTATCGGTGGTGGGCTTATTTACAGTCCTTTAACTTTGATATACGGTATAGGGAAGGAAAACGTATGGCCCATGTTGATTTTTTGTCAAGAAATCCAATTCAAGTAAAACCTGATTCTATAAAATGTAGAATTCCTGAAAAACGAGTGAGATTGACAGAGATATCAAACGATTGGCTCTTAGCTGAACAGCGACTTGATTCAGATCTGATTGATATTGTTAACAAACTCAATGACAGTGAGATTGCTGAAGATTTGACAAAGACATACGAGTTACAAAACGGTGTTTTTTCGCAAAATTCAAAGAAATAATAGAACGCGTTGTTTGCCAGTAGTACCACGTGCATTTAGATGGTCAGTAATAAATCAAGTTCATGAATCAATTATGCACTTAGGTTGGAAGAAAACGCTTGATAAACTTTATCAATATTATTGGTTTGAAAAGATGAATAAGTACGTACGAAAATTTGTTGATAGTTGCATCACTTGTAAAACAGTTAAGGGGTCGTCGGGAAAAGTTCAGGCAGAGCCTTATCCCATTCCAAAAGTAAATATACCTTGGCATACAGTACATATAGATATCACCGGAAAATTAAGCGGTAAAGAGTATGACCTAAAAGAGTATGTAATTGTACAGATTGACGGTTTCACAAAGTACGTTTACTTGTTTCATACTCTCAAACTGGATACTGATAGCTGTGTGACGGCTATGAAATCATCCATTTCTTTGTTTGGGCTTCCGACCCGAATCATTGCCGATCAGGGTAGATGTTTCACCAGTGCAAAGTTCACCGAGATCTGTTCATCACAAAACATTAAGCTTCATTAAGCTCTCCGTGCTAACGGTCAGGTTGAGCGTGTGATGAGCATTCTGAAAAATCTACTAACAGCTGTTAAATCAAGCCAACGGTCTTGACAGGATGCTCTGGGAGAAACACAGCTCGCCCTCAACTGCACAGTCCATCGTGAAACTGTAGCTAGCCCCTTAGAGCTTCTGATCAGAAAAGAGGCTCGTCGAATGGGTTTAATTTCTCCATGTGATATAGAGGAACAGATTGACTTACAGGTTTTGAGAGACGAGGCATCAAAACGTAGAAAGGCGTCAGACAAAGTTAGATGCAAAGTTTAGAGGTCCATTTATTATATTAGAGACTCTTGACGGGGATCGGTATGTGTTGAAATCTTTGCATAATAATCGAACGTATAAGTATCGCCATGATGATGTACGAAAAATTCCAGAGGGTCTAATACCGAATGAATTAGATATCACTAGAGAAGAGATAAATTTGCCCAAGAGTCCAGTTGGGACTGAGTGTGAGCCGCTTAAAAAGGGTGATGAGTATTCCGTCCAGTAGGGATGAAGAGTCAAGGTGAGACTTATCGTATTCCGTCCAGTAGGGATGAAGAGTCCAGGTGAGACTAATGTATTCCGTCCAGTATGAATGAAGAGTCCAGGTGGGACTGAAGAAGTAAACGAATCAGCTGGGTCAGCTATGATGATTGTATACTGATTTCAAAGAAATCGAATTTGAGTTATTTTATATTTTGTTGGAATCGTAACTTATACGAAAAGAATATTGAAAAAGTCGGTGTGACTATATAAAATGAATTTTGTAATTTTCGCTAATGAAAAATAACAGGAAGAATGTTAAGCTTGGGCAGCAAAAACTAATGTAAATTTAAAATGTTAAGATATTCTCATAAAAAAATACCCTTCATTTAATAAAAGCCTAAATTGTATTACTTTATGTCAATGTTATTTATTGGACACTGTGAGACGATTACACGAGGACGTGTAATTGTCAGAATGGCCGTGTCGGATCATAATAATATTCCCTGTGTATTTTGGTCTGTCGGTTGCCTACGAATCCCCTTTTTAATTGTTCTCAGTGTATTATCACTGTTTCCTGTGTACTTCGCTCTTTGTCGTTTGTCTCATCTCCTTGGACGAGTTGCAGTTGTTTCTATGACGGCCAGGTGTTCATTAGCGAGTTTGTTCTGAGGAACTCGCTCGGAGAGGATGAAAGGAGCGAGAGAAAGGGAGCACACGTCGAGCATGTTCCTCTGCGGTAGTGAGTGTGAGGGAGGTAGATATAGAGACTAATGGAAATTGCGTGAGGAGCAATAATTGTCTCGTAGCTCTAGTTTGCAATACCGAGAGAGTAGTTGCGTTTGAGAGTTTGCCCACAGCACGTGCCAAGCGGAGTAATTTGCTATTGACGTAAAACCCTTTCAAAATGGCGGATCCAAATCAGGAAAATATTAATCCAACACATATATATAATCAGGCAGGCTCCGGTTTTCACATTCACCTTGCGTTTAAATTTTCAGCAAAAATTCATACTTTTCATTTCAATGCGCTCTGACTTTCACAAAAGTAAGGTGTATTTCAGCTTGTACTGTTTTGCGCAAAAGTGACTGTTGTTATACCAATTAGTTCCAGCTCATACAAAACGGCCTCTGTAATGTTTACCAGAGATTTATCGATACTCAAATCGGGCTAATAAGGTTCTTTCCTTATTAGCACTTGTATTGTGATTTAAAATAAAAACTAGAAAGAACGTGTGAGTCGATTACGTTGACGCGACTCTGCTTTTATACCCGTACTCAGTTAGTATATAAATTAGTGAGCTTATGATTTATGTACAATTTTTAAATATTTTAAATTTGTTTGCTACATTGCTAGCTACATAATATGTAGTACATATAATATGTAGTACATATAATATTTAGTACATATCCATATAAAATGTCGATAATACATCTAAAATGTAGATTATACATCTACCATTTCGATTCTACATCTCCGCCGCTAGAGGGCGCTCACGCACAGAAAGGGTCAGAGTGTGCGAGTGAGAAAGAGAATGAGTAGCGTGGTCTCGTGCTGGAGGATGTGGGTGCAGAATTTCTTCATTCTGGCTATAATAATGATCCGAGCTAATTCAGATTCTGCAATCTGGTAGATAATTCTTTACGATACTGCGTTCTTAGTTTTTGGTATCCTTTGGGGGGCGGGGCGAGTACACTTGTAACAGTGTGATCACATGAAGCTGGAAACAAAATTTGGTTGTTCTTGTTTTTATAGTCTCTTAGATCTAGGCGCTCATCAGGACGGAAACGTTTCCTTCTCTGCGTTACACACATCCACTTTTACCACAAATACAATACCCCTTTACTCTTTGAGTACGAGTATAAAAACCCACTATACAGAAATATTTCAGTATCGTGAAAAAAACCTATTTACGACACATACATTCGCAAATCGCAAAATTTTTCTGTTTTCAAAATGGCAAAATATTCTTCGCTGAAATTAAAAGTGACGTTTACTTTTTATACCCGTACTCAAAAAGAGTTAAGGGGTATACTGTATTTGTGGTAAAAGTGGATGTGTAACGCAGAGAAGGAAAATTTTCCGACCCCATAAAGTATATATATTCTTGATCAGTATCAATAGCCGAGTCGATAGAGCCATGTCTGTCTGTCCGTCTGTCCGTCCTGATGAGCGCCTCGTTCCCAGAGACTATTAAAGCTAGAGCAACGAAATTTTTTTTCGAGACTTATGTGATATTACACTGTTACAAGTGTATTTCAAAATTTCGTCCCGCCCCATTCCGCCTTCACAAAGGACGAAAATCTGTGGCATCCACAATTTTAAACATACGATAAAAATAAAAACGCAGTATCGTGAAGAATGACCATATCTACCAGATTGTTAAATCCGGTACAGATCGGATCATTTTTATGGCCAGAATGAAGAAATTAATTTTCAGTTGCTTCCCCCACCTCCTCTGGCGTTGCAGACGATATTCATTCTCTGTCTCGCTCGCACACACTCTGCCCTGTGCAATGCGCGAGCAACCCCTAGCGGAGGAGATGTAGAATCTAAATGGTAGATGTAGAATATTTGTTCTAGATGTATTATCTACATTTTACATGTAGATGTAGTTAACAAATGTAGCAAAAAAATGTAAAATGTAAAATATTTAAATTTTTTTTAATTTCAATTATAAGCTCACAAGTCTATATACTGACTGAGTACGGGTATAAAGTAGAGTCGCGACTAGAAGCGACTCACGTTCCTTCTCGTTATACTTGTATCCTAATTGCAAAAGGAAACAATTAGATGACTTATTGATGCATTGACATGAATTTGACACCATTAACAGGGTAATTGGATCTGAAAGAATTGGTTTAATTTCCCATGCCGAAAGGATATCTAAATAATCAAAAATTTTAATGTGTTCTTCGCCATCTGGACGAGATTAATATATGGCCCAACCATCAATAGTAGTTAAGTTAAGTTTATCAGCAATTTTCTGCACGGCAGAAAACGACCTTCTGTGTCGGTTGGTTGAACATCTTAATCCAAGTTTAAAAGTTTAAATACATTGACATATGTATGTATGTATATCTACTAAAGAAATTCAATGTGAATTCGTGTGAACAGCTGTCTCCGTACGATTTCGTTACCGATAAATCTATGTTTTTATATGAGATGAAAATAACGCATGGGTATGACAGCAGTACATTTTTCGCTTAACAACACAGGAGTAAATAAATCACACTTTTGCGAATATCGGAGGGCCTTAAAATGAAAAGTATGACATTTGGCTGAAAACGTTAAGCGCAAAAGTAAGTAAGTAAAAGTCGAAACCGGAGAAAAATGTTGGCTGTCTAGATTCTAAAGATTTATATCAAGGGTATACAATGCATCGAAATGGGAGTAAGCAATTTCTTATTGCAATAGTCGTAAGAATTATGTAATTATGGATTAGTTTTGCTTACCTTAACAACGCTGTATACTGCCTGTGAATATAACATACTGACTTCGACGGGATCTTGTGATAATTCATGCGTTGATTTAAATAATCGCTTTTTAAATACAAATCTATTTTCTCCAGAAGTAGATCCATTTGAGATCCGTTTTAGTGTGTTGCTGGAAGTTTGTTTAATTTCCCATGCCGAAATGATATCATATAAATAATCAAAATTTTTAATGTGTTCTTCGCCATCTGGACGAGATTGATATATGGCCCAACCATCAATAGTAGTTAAGTTCAGTTTATCAGCAAGTTTCTGCACGGCATCTCCTGCTGTGTCGGTTGGGTGAACATCTATGGCTTTTGTACGTGCATCCAAAAAAAAAAAACGGCATACAATAGTTCCAAGTCGTCGCATTGCCTAGAAGTTTTAACATATAAATATATTGACATATGTATCTACTAAAGAAATTCAACGCTTTTTTTAAAAATAAAGTTTAATTCGGTATCCGGAGTTAAGAAATTCCATTCTATATACAAGCCAGGTAAAATAATACAAAACAAATATATACTGCATCTGTGGTCAGGATTTTAAAAATGTTTCCTAAATAACAACAGTACCAATACAAACCACTTTTTTGAAAGTGACATTCCACTTTAAAAATGGAATTAGATCAAGGTTAGCAGAAAGTCGCAGAAAACTCGATCCATTTTATTAGTACACTAAAAATTATGCTTATGCAGGTTTTTGGCTGCGAACAATTGATTGATGACGATATTAGTGAGCATGCGTGTTTTTGTAAGCTGGGATGTTTAGGTTACAAAACCCGTCTACAATTTTGTCGTTGAAATTAGAACTTGAGGGTTACCTATGGTGCGCAAATGAGGGTCTGAAGATACGGCGACAGCCTCTGATGATTTCCGATGAAAGATTAGTGACAGGCAGGTGATGTTACTGTTTCTGATACTGATTTTATTCAACAAACCTACACTCTATTTATAGGTAACAAAAGTTTATAAATATGATATTATTGTGATAGTCAGCAGTTGCACCAGTGCCCCAGCATGCACCCAAGCCCGGCAAGGAGCTAAGCGACCCATCTGCATACCGGCCGCTATGCATGCTGGAATCTGTAGTGTCCAGCGAATAGGCAAGAGAATGAATTCCCTAATAATTTCCCCCGCTTCGAAACAAGCGGCAAAGCAGAGAAGTTGGAACACAGTTGCTTTAGAAACCGCTACTTCGAATAGTCAGTTTTGGGTAGCTCTCTCTCTCTCTAGAAATTTCCATTTCGACTCTCGAGAACGAACCTCACTGGAAGGCTCCCTTAAAAGTTCGTATGTGCGCTTAAGCGCAAGCGACGACGGCCACGCTGATCAATTGCATTTTTCTCGGCAAACGCTACAGTTGTTCCCTGGCTAGTCGTGAAGATTTTGATGTACAAACCCCAAATGACACTGTATTACATAATACATAACCAATTTACAAAACTCTGCACGTGTGCAGAATTCTAATACCTTCACTTGATTGATCAGAAAAACTAAAGTGTTCATAGTTCTATACACATACACATACTGGAAACTAGGTGATCATTTGATAAATTAATTCGGTGCATACGCTGAACTAAGAGTTCATTACAAAATTTCTTGGTCACTGGAGATCTGTCGTGCATTAGCGCTCTCACGCTCTCCCGCGCAACCCCCAGTGTTTTAATTTTGGGAGTTTCGAGAACTAGCTGCTTCAGTGTACGGCTGGTCTGCATCGACTAGAGAAGACCCTATAAACCTTAAACCGTATTTACATCCATATCTCTGCGTCAGAGACGCTGGCATATCGACAAAGCTTAAGCGGGCTGGAATTTTGATCAGGAAATGAGCATACTAACAGGAGCGGAGACGTTGAAGTAACACGTGTCTTGGACAAACGTATAACCGTCGAGTCGTGAGTACGAGCATACCCGAGAAAATGCCGAGTAGAGAAGCGGAGCAGCGCAAGTAAATAACGTGATAGCTCGCTCTCCCAAAATGGGAGCTGCCATAAGAAGAGAATGTGTGGCTGAACATACATGTATACGCTCATACACACCTACAAAGTGCACAATTGCATCGCGTTCTTTCGCATTTACTTCTTATCAAATTTTCTTTTGTGTTTTCAATTTCATTTGGACATAAAAATGACAATGAATATCTAAAGAAAATCATTATTATTATTATTATGCATAACATTTGTCAATCTCCGATGAGATCCCCCCGTGAAGTATTTTCACTCCCTTTCATATGTTAAGTAGATTAAACTTATAAATCATTTAATGTTAAGCTGGATTAACTCCAGCAATGTTTTTTTTTTTATCAATTCTTTTAATATCATTTATATAAAAAATTAATCTTGTTCCATAGCTACCGAAGCAGTTCGTCACCGAGCTCGTCAAGGAAAGTGTGTATGAATTTGGTAATGATGCATGAACCAGTGATACATCGAGGGTAATATTGAGGTGATAGTTGTATTAGGGGAAATGCCCCTTCTTGCCATCTATGCCGCTCGGGGAATGATTACATTGTGGTTTATTTGTTTTGTTTTGATAACCGAAAAGTCTGTTACAAGTGCACCTAATATTTTTATATTATGGCGAGCACAAGGAAGTATAGGGATAGGAAAAACCCCGACCCTTTCCGGCGAGCTGAGCCCAGAGCGCAGTGTAGTGAAGTAACCCGGATTTCCTTTCCTGACGAGGCTGTAGAGAACATCATACGACACTAGCCGGGCCAGTACATTATAATTCCATGCGCAACATATTTGAGAGGCTCATATGCAATCGCCTAGATGCTGGCAGCGCGTTACGGCCTCTCCGAACTGCAATATGGGTTTCGGAAGCATGGAAAAACCACGGACGCCATCGAAATGGTGACGGATCTGGCAGAGCCCTCCTTGCGGGCCCGGTGGCACTCCTCATTTGCTGCATTTTAAAATATTAAAGCTATGAAAAACCTGCGCTAATCTTTATGGAAACATCCATCTTCCCATTGCAGTCAGCCAGCCCAGCAAAACCTCAGCAATTACGCAGTTTACGCTTCCGCTTAGTTTAGCTCCCTTTCGTCCCTAGGGACTACAATGCAGTGTTAATCTACCTAGTTATGGACAGCTGTGACCAACAAACTCGAAACCAGTGGAATGAATCGTTGCACTACACATAGTTGCCGTCGTTGCATCAATGCGTCGACATTCTCGAGTGCCACTGTCAATTTATGGTGTCCAGTGGAGTCAGTTGAAACTCGACTAGAAACCCGATCATGTCACATCCATTCGCAGTTCCACCAATGTCAAAAACACATAATTTGCGATGACTAGCATCTTTTACCGCATCTGCTCAAATATTGGACACAGGCGTTATCAACATGTCACGGCGAGCGGGCAGACCATGGAGGCAGTCCAACGTCTAGAGGTAGTGAAAGGGCATGAACTCTGTCTCAAGTGCCTTTCTAAGAGTCATCAAATGGCAAATTGTGCCTCAACCAATCACTGTCGGACCTGCGGTCAACCACATCACACTCCTCCTCAAACCATATGTTTGTAGAAAAAATCGTGTGTGTAAGCGTCTACCTCCTCAAGAATTAAAAATTAATCAAAAATATCTTAAATTTAGTCTAAAAGTGTGTGTTTGAACGCCTATTTCATTTCATTTCTACGCAACGCGTGCACCAAATTCCATGCGGTGTTTTTGAATAATAGCCAAAGTATGTGGCTTTATTTTTAAACAAAAATTTGAACTTTTCTTTAAATAGGTTCCTTGAAAATTAAAGATTAAACAAAACAAAATTTTAAAATTTTGTATAAAAATGTGTGTTTAAAAAATTGTTTTCTGAAAAAATTGCAATTTGTGTAAGTATTTTTGCCTGAATTGGGGAGCTCATTACAACCATTGAGCACATTACTTAATGGATTGACACCTGAGTCTAATCTTTTTTTTAGCAATATACGAAAGTATAATTCGAGGTTTCAAATTACATCTTTTGGCGCCACAAATATCATAAAAGACAATAGTTTTGTTTATGCAAATTTAACTTTTGTTCTCATTCTTATTTTATTAAGATTCAACGTCAAATATACCATCGAGCTGGCTTTTTGTTACCTTTCGACAGCGCAGACAACCAATTTTTGCCATTATATTTTATCAGGAACGCGGAAGACGGAGCTGATCGTCGGTGTGACATTGCTACCAACACGCGGAGAAAAATTATTTTCGATTTGCAAGATATGTTCCATGAGCACAACGAATTGGTTCAGTTATTTAAAACATCGCTTGATCGCCATCTGACGATCATAAAATTGTTATTCGAGCTGATAAAACACCGGTTGGCGAACATGCAAGGCATTTCAATGCACAAACATTTGACGAAGTGGCAATAGTCATAGTTGGTGATATTGTGCTTCATCGTAGAAATGAATCAACTAGAACGTGTATCCGAGACGCATCGCTGTTATGATGCACTACGATATCCCATATTGTTTTGGAGCGGCCAAGATGGCTATAATTTAAACATTAAAATGATAATTCCAGTAAACGGTAAATTGATGAATAATTTATGATTGATTTTTATTTTAATTGAAATTAAATTAAATTTAATTGAATTGTAGGTCGAGAAGGAACAAAGAACATTTGTGCTATGAATTATTACGCATACAGGCTGCAGATACGGCATAATCAAGACAACCACATATTGAGGTGTACAGCACTTTTCCAACTGTATATTGTTGACATGTATGCAAAAATTGAATCGGAACGGTTGAATTTTCTTCGATTCAACCAAGTCAAATTACGTTCGGAAGAGTATGTTCATTTGCGTGATGCCATTAACAACGATGGTAATGCACAAAACGTTGGAACTATGATAATTATACCCTCATCGTATTTTGGAAGTCCACGTCATATCTTTGAGTACGCGCAAGCCGCGATGTCATGGGTTCGCCGTTACGGTCGACCAGACCTCTTCATCACCTTCACATGTAATCCGCAATGGGAAGAAATCTCGGAATTATTGTTTGTTGGCTAAACATCTAAAGATCGCCATGATATTTTAGCACGTGTTTTTAGATCAAAATTGAAATCACTCATGGATTTAATTGTCAAACACGGTGCATATGGGTCGGTTCAATGTTGTGTGTATTCAATTGAATGGCAGAAACGAGGTTTGCCTCATTCCCATATTTTGATTCGGCTGATTGAAAAAATAAGGCCAAATCAAATTGACGATGTGATTTCGGCCGAAATTCCAGATCGGACAGTGGATCCTGAATTGTTTGAACTGCTCACCAAAATTATGATTCACGGTCCATCTGGTGCGTTGAATTTGAATTCACCCTGTATGGTTGAAAGGAAAAGCTCCCAACGTGACGGGAAACGATGGATATCCCGAATATCGGCGTCGAACAACTGAAGATAATGTAAATTCAGTAACTTTGAGAGTTCAAAATCAAGATTTGGAAATTGATAATCGTCGGGCTGTGCCATATTCGCCGTTATTATCTAAGATATATAAAACGCAAATAAACGTTGGGGTTAGCAATTCAGTTCAATCTTTTAAATATATTTGAAAATACATCAACAAGAGAAGTGATATGGCAGTTTTTGCAGCAGTTGCTAATGTTACTGACGAAATCACTCAATTTCAAATGGGCAGATACATCAGTTCAAAATCATCAAAATCATTTGTCAGAGGATTTTTTACATCGATTGCGCCATCAAACGGGTGATATAAACATGGACTATACGCCGGAAAAATACAACGAAGCATTGATCGCTATTGAAGACCTTTGCTTGATGATGGCTAGCAAAGCATTAGCTAAATTAGGTATGACAGCGCCTAATCGTGAAATACACGACCTTTTCAGCAAAGAACTGGCGCATATTATCATTTTTCAAAGGCGAAGACGCGGACGAGCCGTTCATGGTCACCCAGTTTTGTTTCACTCAGATGCGATAGGATGAATTTATACAGCTCATCCCAACAATAAAAAGTGTTATTATTTGCGATTTTTGCTAATAAATGTTCGTGGACCCACATCATTGGAATATTTGCGAACTGTTGATGAAGAATTGTGTAGGACCTATCGCGAAGCATGCGAACGATTGAATTTGCTTGATCTTACACTTGAAGATGCAGCATTGGCCTCAAGTCCACATCAAATTCGGACACTTTTCGCAATTATTATAGCCACGTGCAGTCCAGCAAAGCCAACTTAATTGTGGCATAAACATCAAAATCATTTGTCAGAGGATTTTTTACATCGATTGCGCCATCAAACAGGTGATATAACCATGGACTATACGCCGGAAAAATACAACGAAGCATTGATCGCTATTGAAGACCTTTGCTTGATGATGGCTAGCAAAGCATTAGCTAAATTAGGTATGACAGCGCCTAATCGTGAAATACACGACCTTTTCAACAAAGAACTGGAGCGTGAACAGTATGATCGTGCCGAGCTTAATGCGTTTGTTGAAAACAATGTGCAACACTTAAATATCAATAAAAGAACGGCTTACGACCAAATATTGCGAGCTATCGAAGAACAACATGTTGGACTGTTCTTTTTGGATGCAGCTAGAGGCTACCATTGGCTACCATTCGAGCACAAGGTAGAATCGCATTGGCTTTGGCTTCGTCTGGCATCGCTGCCACATTATTGGATGGTGGCCGCACGGCGCACTGCCTTGCTGCAGCAATTATCTTTTATTATATGGCATGAGTGTACTATGGCCAACAAGAAGTCACTTAAAGCACTTAATACCCTCTGCACACTGAGACCCATCCCAGAGGAACGGTGGGAATTTTTGAAAAATGTGAAACTCCGATTCACACTGCCACCATCCACTATCCCCCATCCATGAGAAACAGCTGATGCTCATAATTGCGTGCGGAAATTTGTTTACGTCTGTAATTAAAATGAATATTTATAATATTGCAATGATTCAACAGCAAAACATATTCTTGACCAAACTAATCATGTTGCTGGACATAGATGATGAGGACAACTTTGACGTGGAGGAGATATCAGAGTGGATATTTGTTTTGAAAAAACTGAAGCGTGCTCATTTGTGACTGCTTCTTCAAAATCCAATCAATGTTTTAAATACAAATATATATTTTCCATGTCTTTTTAGAAGCGGTTCGGGACATTTTTGGTGAAAGATGTTGCCGAAAACAAAGATGCGCTTTTTAATGAAAATTTTATATCGCCATAGCGTTGTATACTTTGGGCTGTTTTTCTGAATACAGAATAGTCGGAGTTTTGCAAAACACTCAGAATAAACAAAAATTTCAAGAGGATATACCACAAACTATCTCACTTCCTAGTTTTTGTGCCTGAGAATATTTTGACATGAGATGTTTTGCTGTTGTTATACCTGTACTCAAAAAGAGTTAAGGGGTATACTGTATTTGTGGTAAAAGTGGATGTGTGTAACGCAGAGAAGGAACATTTTCCGAACCCATAAAGTATATATATTCTTGATCAGTATCAATAGCCGAGTCGATAGAGCCGTCCGTCAGACGTCCGTCTGTCCGTCTTGTTTGACGCCTGGTTCTCAGAGACTATAAAAGCTATAGCTACCAAATTTTGTTTCCAGACTCATGTGATATAACATGAATCAAGTTTCTTTTCAAATTGTGACACGCCCCCCTCCGCTTTCACAAAGGACGAAAATCTGTGGCATCCACAATTTTAAAGATACGATAAAACTAAAAACGCAGTATCGTCCATATCTATCATATCTACCAGATTGCCAAATCCGGTACAGAGCAGATCATTATTATAGCCAGAATGAAGAAATTAATTTTCAGTTGCTTCCCCCACCTCCTCTGGCGCTGCAGATGCTACTCATTCTCTTTCTCGCTCGCACACACTCTGCCCTGTGCAATGCAATACTCTAAAAGTAGAGTCGTGACTAGAAGCGACTCTACTTTTATACCCGTACTCAGTCAGTATATAAATTTTAATAGAAATTTTAATTATTTTACTTTTTACATTTTTTTGCTAAATCTGTTAACTACATCTACATCTAAATTGTAGATAATACATCTAGAACAAATATGCTACATCTACCATTTAGATTCTACATCTCCTCCGTGAGAGGGCAGAGTGTGTGCGAGCGAGAAAGAGAATGAGTAGCGTCTGAAGCGCCAGACGCAATAAGAGTTCGTTACAAAATTTCTTGGTCACTGGAGATCTGTCGTGCATTAGCGCTCTCACGCTCTCCCGCGCAACCCCCAGTGTTTTAATTTTGGGAGTTTCGAGAACTAGCTGCTTCAGTGTACGGCTGGTCTGCATCGACTAGAGAAGACCCTATAAACCTTAAACCGTATTTACATCCATATCTCTGCGTCAGAGACGCCTGCATATCGACAAAGCTTAAGCGGGCTGGAATTTTGATCCGGAAATGAGCATACTAACAGGAGCGGAGACGTTGAAGTAACACGTGTCTTGGACAAACGTATAACCGTCGAGTCGTGAGTACGAGCATACCCGAGAAAATGCCGAGTAGAGAAGCGGAGCAGCGCAAGTAAATAACGTGATAACTCGCTCTCCCAAAATGGGAGCTGCCATAAGAAGAGAATGTGTGGCTGAACATACATGTATACGCTCATACACACCTACAAAGTGCACAATTGCATCGCGTTCTTTCGCATTTACTTCTTATAAAATTTTCTTTTGTGTTTTCAATTTCATTTGGACATAAAAATGACAATGAATATCTAAAGAAAATCATTATTTTTATTATTATGCATAACATTTGTCAATCTCCGATGAGATCCCCCCTTGAAGTATTTTCACTCCCTTTCATATGTTAAGTAGATTAAACTTATAAATCATTTAATGTTAAGCTGGATTAACTCCAGCAATGTTTTTTTTTTTATCAATTCTTTTAATATCATTTATATAAAAAATTAATCTTGTTCCATAGCTACCGAAGCAGTTCGTCAACGAGCTCGTCAAGGAAAGTGTGTATGAATTTGGTAATGATGCATGAACCAGTGATACATCGAGGGTAATATTGAGGTGATAGTTGTATTAGGGGAATTGCCCCTTCTTGCCATCTATGCCGGGGAATGATTACATTGTGGTTTATTTGTTTTGTTTTGATAACCGAAAAGTCTGTTACAAGTGCACCTAATATTTTTATATTATGGCGAGCACAAGGAAGTATAGGGATAGGAAAAACCCTTTCCGGCGAGCTGAGCCCAGAGCGCAGTGTAGTGAAGTAACCCGGATTTCCTTTCCTGACGAGGCTGTAGAGAACATCATACGACACTAGCCGGGCCAGTACATTATAATTCCATGCGCAACATATTTGAGAGGCTCATATGCAATCGCCTAGATGCTGGCAGCGCGCCACGGCCTCTCCGAACTGCAATATGGGTTTCGGAAGCATGGAAAAACCACGGACGCCATCGAAATGGTGACGGATCTGGCAGAGCCCTCCTTGCGGGCCCGGTGGCACTCCTCATTTGCTGCATTTTAAAATATTAAAGCTATGAAAAACCTGCGCTAATCTTTATGGAAACATCCATCTTCCCATTGCAGTCAGCCAGCCCAGCAAAACCTCAGCAATTACGCAGTTTACGCTTCCGCTTAGTTTAGCTCCCTTTCGTCCCTAGGGACTACAATGCAATGTTAATCTACCTAGTTATGGACAGCTGTGACCAACAAACTCGAAACCAGTGGAATGAATCGTTGCACTACACATAGTTGCCGTCGTTGCATCAATGCGTCGACATTCTCGAGTGCCACTGTCAATTTATGGTGTCCAGTGGAGTCAGTTGAAACTCGACTAGAAACCCGATCATGTCACATCCATTCGCAGTTCCACCAATGTCAAAAACACATAATTTGCGATGACTAGCATCTTTTACCGCATCTGCTCAAATATTGGACACAGGCGTTATCAACATGTCACGGCGAGCGGGCAGACCATGGAGGCAGTCCAACGTCTAGAGGTAGTGAAAGGGCATGAACTCTGTCTCAAGTGCCTTTCTAAGAGTCATCAAATGGCAAATTGTGCCTCAACCAATCACTGTCGGACCTGCGGTCAACCACATCACACTCCTCCTCAAACCATATGTTTGTAGAAAAAATCGTGTGTGTAAGCGTCTACCTCCTCAAGAATTAAAAATTAATCAAAAATATCTTAAATTTAGTCTAAAAGTGTGTGTTTGAACGCCTATTTCATTTCATTTCTACGCAACGCGTGCACCAAATTCCATGCGGTTTTTTTGAATAATAGCCAAAGTATGTGGCTTTATTTTTAAACAAAAATTTGAACTTTTCTTTAAATAGGTTCCTTGAAAATTAAAGATTAAACAAAACAAAATTTTAAAATTTTGTATAAAAATGTGTGTTTAAAAAATTGTTTTCTGAAAAAATTGCAATTTGTGTAAGTATTTTTGCCTGAATTGGGGAGCCCATTACAACCATTGAGCACATTACTTAATGGATTGACACCTGAGTCTAATCTTTTTTTTAGCAATATACGAAAGTATAATTCGAGGTTTCAAATTACATCTTTTGGCGCCACAAATATCATAAAAGACAATAGTTTTGTTTATGCAAATTTAACTTTTGTTATCATTCTTATTTTATTAAGATTCAACGTCAAATATACCATCGAGCTGGCTTTTTGTTACCTTTCGACAGCGCAGACAACCAATTTTTGCCATTATATTTTATCAGGAACGCGGAAGACGGAGCTGATCGTCGGTGTGACATTGCTACCAACACGCGGAGAAAAATTATTTTCGATTTGCAAGATATGTTCCATGAGCACAACGAATTGGTTCAGTTATTTAAAACATCGCTTGATCGCCATCTGACGATCATAAAATTGTTATTCGAGCTGATAAAACACCGGTTGGCGAACATGCAAGGCATTTCAATGCACAAACATTTGACGAAGTGGCAATAGTCATAGTTGGTGATATTGTGCTTCATCGTAGAAATGAATCAACTAGAACGTGTATCCGAGACGCATCGCTGTTATGATGCACTACGATATCCCATATTGTTTTGGAGCGGCCAAGATGGCTATAATTTAAACATTAAAATGATAATTCCAGTAAACGGTAAATTGATGAATAATTTATGATTGATTTTTATTTTAATTGAAATTAAATTAAATTTAATTGAATTGTAGGTCGAGAAGGAACAAAGAACATTTGTGCTATGAATTATTACGCATACAGGCTGCAGATACGGCATAATCAAGACAACCACATATTGAGGTGTACAGCACTTTTCCAACTGTATATTGTTGACATGTATGCAAAAATTGAATCGGAACGGTTGAATTTTCTTCGATTCAACCAAGTCAAATTACGTTCGGAAGAGTATGTTCATTTGCGTGATGCCATTAACAACGATGGTAATGCACAAAACGTTGGAACTATGATAATTATACCCTCATCGTATTTTGGAAGTCCACGTCATATCTTTGAGTACGCGCAAGCCGCGATGTCATGGGTTCGCCGTTACGGTCGACCAGACCTCTTCATCACCTTCACATGTAATCCGCAATGGGAAGAAATCTCGGAATTATTGTTTGTTGGCTAAACATCTAAAGATCGCCATGATATTTTAGCACGTGTTTTTAGATCAAAATTGAAATCACTCATGGATTTAATTGTCAAACACGGTGCATATGGGTCGGTTCAATGTTGTGTGTATTCAATTGAATGGCAGAAACGAGGTTTGCCTCATTCCCATATTTTGATTCGGCTGATTGAAAAAATAAGGCCAAATCAAATTGACGATGTGATTTCGGCCGAAATTCCAGATCGGACAGTGGATCCTGAATTGTTTGAACTGCTCACCAAAATTATGATTCACGGTCCATCTGGTGCGTTGAATTTGAATTCACCCTGTATGGTTGAAAGGAAAAGCTCCCAACGTGACGGGAAACGATGGATATCCCGAATATCGGCGTCGAACAACTGAAGATAATGTAAATTCAGTAACTTTGAGAGTTCAAAATCAAGATTTGGAAATTGATAATCGTCGGGCTGTGCCATATTCGCCGTTATTATCTAAGATATATAAAACGCAAATAAACGTTGGGGTTAGCAATTCAGTTCAATCTTTTAAATATATTTGAAAATACATCAACAAGAGAAGTGATATGGCAGTTTTTGCAGCAGTTGCTAATGTTACTGACGAAATCACTCAATTTCAAATGGGCAGATACATCAGTTCAAAATCATCAAAATCATTTGTCAGAGGATTTTTTACATCGATTGCGCCATCAAACGGGTGATATAAACATGGACTATACGCCGGAAAAATACAACGAAGCATTGATCGCTATTGAAGACCTTTGCTTGATGATGGCTAGCAAAGCATTAGCTAAATTAGGTATGACAGCGCCTAATCGTGAAATACACGACCTTTTCAACAAAGAACTGGCGCATATTATCATTTTTCAAAGGCGAAGACGCGGACGAGCCGTTCATGGTCACCCAGTTTTGTTTCACTCAGATGCGATAGGATGAATTTATACAGCTCATCCCAACAATAAAAAGTGTTATTATTTGCGATTTTTGCTAATAAATGTTCGTGGACCCACATCATTGGAATATTTGCGAACTGTTGATGAAGAATTGTGTAGGACCTATCGCGAAGCATGCGAACGATTGAATTTGCTTGATCTTACACTTGAAGATGCAGCATTGGCCTCAAGTCCACATCAAATTCGGACACTTTTCGCAATTATTATAGCCACGTGCAGTCCAGCAAAGCCAACTTAATTGTGGCATAAACATCAAAATCATTTGTCAGAGGATTTTTTACATCGATTGCGCCATCAAACGGGTGATATAAACATGGACTTACGCCGGAAAATTACAACGAAGCATTGATCGCTATTGAAGACCTTTGCTTGATGATGGCTAGCAAAGCATTAGCTAAATTAGGTATGACAGCGCCTAATCGTGAAATACACGACCTTTTCAACAAAGAACTGGAGCGTGAACAGTATGATCGTGCCGAGCTTAATGCGTTTGTGGAAAACAATGTGCAACACTTAAATATCAATAAAAGAACGGCTTACGACCAAATATTGCGAGCTATCGAAGAACAACATGTTGGACTGTTCTTTTTGGATGCAGCTAGAGGCTACCATTGGCTACCATTCGAGGACAAGGTAGAATCGCATTGGCTTTGGCTTCGTCTGGCATCGCTGCCACATTATTGGATGGTGGCCGCACGGCGCACTGCCTTGCTGCAGCAATTGTCTTTTATTGTATGGCATGAGTGTACTATGGCCAACAAGAAGTCACTTAAAGCACTTAATACCCTCTGCACACTGAGACCCATCCCAGAGGAATGGTGGGAATTTTTGAAAAATGTGAAACTCCGATTCACACTGCCACCATCCACTATCCCCCATCCATGAGAAACAGCTGATGCTCATAATTGCGTGCGGAAATTTGTTTACGTCTGTAATTAAAATGAATATTTATAATATTGCAATGATTCAACAGCAAAACATATTCTTGACCAAACTAATCATGTTGCTGGACATAGATGATGAGGACAACTTTGACGTGGAGGAGATATCAGAGTGGATATTTGTTTTGAAAAAACTGAAGCGTGCTCATTTGTGACTGCTTCTACAAAATCCAATCAATGTTTTAAATACAAATATATATTTTCCATGTCTTTTTAGAAGCGGTTCGGGACATTTTTGGTGAAAGATGTTGCCGAAAACAAAGATGCGCTTTTTAATGAAAATTTTATATCGCCATAGCGTTGTATACTTTGGGCTGTTTTTCTGAATACAGAATAGTCGGAGTTTTGCAAAACACTCAGAATAAACAAAAATTTCCAGAGGATATACCACAAACTATCTCACTTCCTAGTTTTTGTGCCTGAGAATATTTTGACATGAGATGTTTTGCTGTTGTTATACCTGTACTCAAAAAGAGTTAAGGAGTATACTGTATTTGTGGTAAAAGTGGATGTAATAAACACTCCACAAAGGAAGGTTCTGGAGGCTGGGTTCAGTGTGACGAGTTCCAAAAATGGTTTTTTGTTGAGTGCGTTGGAGTCGACGAGAGCTTTGCACATCAGAACTGGAAATGCAGCACATGCAACGAAGTGGACGCTTTATATAGCTCAGTTAGCCAGGTTACACATTCACCGCCTTCAAAAGTTTTCACAATAAAAAAACGCTACAAGCACCATTGACAGCACCGAAAAAATGTGAAAATGAAACCCAACAGGAGCCTCCCAGCGCAATCAATAAAAAATTAATGTTGGCGATGTTGGAGGAGAAACGATCGCAGAGGAGCGTTATATACAACATAAATACCGCATTATGGCTGAAATTAATGGCCAAAGCTTACCCGTTTCTGTTAACATATCCGTACCTATAGCGGCAGAAACCTATGGACCATTAAATTCTCAATTAGCCGCACGACAAGCAATTTGGACTTAACAAAATTCAATGGGGATCCCAAAGAATGGCCGATATTTATCAGCACTTATGACCACAGCAAGGCCCATGAGCTGATTAAGGACAAGCTTCTTCTTCCTCAAATGGTACCTGACGTCATTAAAACACTCAAATTTTCTTTGGTAGACCGGAGCTCATTCTGGAGAGGACGATTGAAAAGGTGATAAAAATGTCGCCCCCCAAAGACAGACTTGAATCGTTAATAGAGTTCGCTTTGACCGTGTGTTATAATGTATGCGCAACAATAGAAACTTGCGAGTTGGAGGCTCACCTCAACAATCCCATGCTGGGGAAGGAATTAATTGACAAGTTTGCAAATAGGCAAAAAGCTGGAGTGGGCGATGCATCCGAAGGCTTCTAAGCCACATGTTAAAGAGTTCAGCGATTGGCTCTACAACATAGCCGAGGCGGCTTCAACTGTTGTTTGTCCTTCTACATACAAGACAAGTCCGGTAAATAATCACTTCGAAGATCATAACTCCGAGTCTCCAAAGCAATATGCAACCAAATGCATGGCATGTGGCACATCTGAGCACAACGCGGTTCAGTGTAGTCACTTAGCTGTCAATAGATGGCTTAAGGCAAAAGCTGAAAAAGTCTGCTACCGCTGTCTTAAATATCATTGCAAGGTGTGTTTCATAAAAAAGGCATGTGGTGTTAATGGCTGCATCAAAAAGCAACACCCTTTGCTTCATAAAGATGCGCCCGAGATTTTTAACATAGACGACTATAATGCGGATCAGGCCATTATAAGCACGCAAAACAGTACGAACAAAAATTACTATTTTCGTATTATTCCGGTGAAGCTCCATGCTGCTGATAGAACTGTTCAGGTGTACGCATTCCTAGACGAAGGCTCTTCGGTAACTTTAATAGACGAGGCGATTTTTAATAATCGCGGCGTAGAGGGCGTGCCAGTTCCTATCTGCTTGCAAATTCCCGGCTTTAAAAGCGAAAAGCGTTATTGGATGAACAACGCAAAGAAAATATCTGTATCTTAAAAAAATCTCATTACAATCGTACGACAGCATTCAGCTTATGTTGCTTATTGGCGCAGACAACTGGAAAATTGCAGTCCCTCGTAACTTACGTGAAGGAAGACATAACGAACCAATTGGTTCAAAGTGTTTCTTAGGCTGGGGGCGTTCAGGGCATATCAAGTTCGACAAGTCACTGGACTATGCATCACTGTGAATGCGATTGGCAAGAGTTACATGATATTGTAAAAGAAAGCTTCAGCCTAGAGGTCAAGCCCCGGACTCTGCAGGCACAGAGATTTTTGTGGTACAACAGAGATAGCGGAGAAACGATTACATATGTTTTGAAAGGAATGACATTCGGTATTAGCTGCGCACCATGCATCGCACACTATGTGCGAAACAAGAACGTTGAACCATATCGCCAGAAGTACTAGAGATGGGCATGGACTGCAATTTTCCGACACGACCCAACACGGCACGAAAATGAAAATTTCCAACACGCACTAGCACGCACGGCCAAAAATTTTCGGAACACGGTCCAACACGAAATATTATACATTTTTGTTATACCTTTATTAACATTGATTTTCCCTACATATAGGTTCTTATTTACATATTTTTATATGAAAACAACAGTTTATCAAGGTTGGAGCTTAATAAGCGTGTACCAGCGTTCATTTAATATTTGTCCCGAGGTAGAAAACACCCTTACGCTTGTAGCCGAGCTGGCTGGAATGGCTATGCAGCTTTTGCGATTTCATGTTCATGTTCACACTAAACTAGTTATAAATACACACTCAAAAATCACAAAAACGGAAAAAAATTTAGTTTTTTTTGCTCGTCGTGTTTTTTCGTGCCGATTTTTCTCTGAACGAACACGCACGCCCATGGACAATATTTAATTTTTCAACACGCACACGCGGGCGCCCATCGTGTCACGACGTGGCACGACGAAAAAACGGTCCATGCCCACCTCTAAGAAGTACCCACAAGTATACGAAGCTATTCACAAGGCACATTATGTTGATGACTATATCGACAATATGGAAAACGAACAAGAGGCTCTGGAAATAGCAAATCTCGTTCGCAAAGTACATCAGGCCGGCGGCTTCGGAATTCGAAACTGGGCATCAAACTCTGGCAAGGTTCTTAGCCAACTCGTTGATGTTGACTCTGCATTCAAAAGTCCGATTCGGTGACACAGAGAAGATCATCGGTATGTATTGGGAACCCCGTTCTGACCGTTTTAAGTATATTCCCAGGTTTGCACGCCTTCGACGAGACGTTTTTGTATCACTCCCACCAAAAGAGAAGTACTGCAGGCACTCTGTCTTCGACCCATTGGGTCTGGTATCCTGTTATACCATTAGACTGAAGATACTTCTGCAGCATGTATGGCGAATCAACGTTGGGTGGGATGAAGAGCTACCTCAAACTCTTTACGATAGCTGGCGACAGTGGAAACGCCTTTTACCGAAAATCCAGTCGCTTGAAATTCCCAGGTGCTATTCTCAAAACATCAAGAAGGCAACGAAAGTAGATCTTCATGTGTTCGTCGATGCCAGGGAATACGCATATGCTGCAGTTTGCTACGTACGCGTTCGGCTAGAAACGGCCGTACATGTCACATTGGTGGCAGCAAAAAGCAAGGTGGTCCCACTAAAGCCGATGTCTATCCCACGAATGGAGCTGCAAGCTGCATTAATTGGAATACGGATGTCGCAAAAAATCAGCAAAACACGTGGCCTGAAAATTGACAACATCACCTACTGATCGGATTCAAAGACTGTTCTGCAGCAGTTTGAAATGCATCGTGTTGGGGAAAAAAATTCAGATATCAAGCAATGGCGCTGGCTCCAAGGACCTGATTTTTTGACATCCACAGATAATCAGTGGCCAGAATATTGTTTTAACGTCAAGGATATCGATACAACGGAACTAAAGAAGCACGTATTTGTCACGAAAGTGAAGTCCAAGGAACTTATAAACATTGAGTACTTTTCTCAAGGGCGACGTTTGCACAGAGCTTTGGCGACATTTCTTTTGTACATCGACAGGTTAAAGGCTCTAAGGAAAAACCAGACCGCACCAAACAAGATATATCCAGATTTAATCATTCGAGCAGAGAATCTATTCCTTAAGCAGGTGCAAGCAGGCGAGTATTCCAATGAGGTCAGCACGTTATCAGCAGAACTCCCGCTTATCAAGAAAAGTTCTCTTAGAGGACTGAACCCGTACATCGACCATAATGGAATCTTGCGGACGCAATGTAGGTTCAACGAAATTAGCTGCAGAGACGACGTTATCATACTACCAAGACGAAGCTATTTTAAATTTATAATCGTAAAGAACTACCACGAGAAGCATCATCATATGGCTCATGAGATAATCATCAACAGCGTAAAATTATCTTAATACGTTCCGAAACTTCGCGTCTTATACAAAACTGTTCGCAGTGCATGATAAAAATGCAAAAACGATGCAGCAGTCCCAAAACCGCCACAAATGGCACCAGTTCCACCAGAAAGATTAGCCAGCTTTGAGAAAGCATTCACATATACCGGTGTAGACTACTTCGGGTCAATTCTTGTAAACGTCGGCAGGCTTAAGGAAAAGAGACGGGGAGTTCTGTTTACGTGTTTGACACTCCGCGCCGTCCACTTTGAGATCGCATACAAATCCAGTTCATGGATTATGTGCCTTCGCAATTTCATGGCAAGACGTGGAACTCCGTCGGAAATCTTCTCAGACATCGAAACCAATTTTAGATCTACAGAAAAGGCACTCAAAGAAGAACTAAACAATATTGATTTCGACAATATCTCGCATCAAATGGCTCTTTGATCCTCCGGGTTCACCCCACATGGGGGGCGCCTGGGAGCGCCTTATCAGGTCAAGGAAAATTGTGCTGAAAGCCATATGCCCAAACCCTGCGGAACGCACTAATGGAAGCCGAACTCATCATCAATTCACTCCCGCTAACAATCGTGAGCCTAGACTCGGCATATGATGCGGCTTTAACTCCAAATCACTCGCTATTAGGCTCGGCTGATGGATATAAGCCAATATGCGGTGTCGACATGGACTTGCGTCAGCGCTGGAATCAAACTCAGCATTTCGACGACCATTTCTGGAAGCGTTGGGTCAAGGAATATAGACCGGTCCTCACCAAACGCACAAAATGGTTTGAGATGTCCGATTCAATAACACTACTCGACAAAATTGAAAATTTTATTTCCGCTGATTGCGGGATTAAACCTTTTTTAAAATCTGGAATTTTTGCACATAACTTAAGTATCTTATATCTGTTTGCATGTTACTTTGCAGTTCTGAAAAGCTGTTAAATGCAGCTATAAATCAGACCCAGAATCGTTGTAGCTGTAAATTGACGTCTGGAAGATTCTTAAAAAAAAACACTAAACCATAAAAAAAATACTTTTGTGGCGTCAGAGGTAAAGGCAAGATTAAAATGTTTAGATATTCACTAAAGTTTGCAGATTAATAATTACTATGTCTCCTTGGCCCCTTTTCTGTGCAAAATTTGATTGACGTTGTTGTGTGTGTTTGGATGTACGCCTGCAAATCACCGATGGTGCGAGTTTGAATGTCGTGTCTCTCTCGCTGCAGCGTTGCGGAAAAACAGCGGTAATAAAGTTTACCCGGGAACAAGAGTCAAGGAGAGCTCTGTCAATTCTGTAGGAGCCCATTACATCCCTAACAAGGACAACGGCGTTAGACAGGATGACCTGAGTTCCCTTGTGAAACCTGATTGTAACGGCGAAGTCGAGAGTGTCGTTCCGATGTTTTATAGCAAGCCCAATTTCCAATCCCAACAAATCCAAAGCATTTTTGTTTATTTCATACTTCTTTTAATTAACCTTTACTGCATATAAAAGTATGTATGTATGGTAGAAAACAGCGAAGCTTAAAAAATTTCGTGTTGTTCCCTCTCTCTTCTTATTTCCCGATTGATTTATGTCTATTGGCTATCGATAGAATATATTTAGACTGACCTATTTTGGGGAAACGTTTTTTAAAGATATTTATAAGTTGCTTAAAACAATTTATAGGTGATTAACACATATTGGCGGCAACATTCCCCCCATCAAAAAGAGACCATCTGGGTATTCTATTCCCCTTCTATGACGACATCTAGTACAGCTATTTTCGTAGCAGGTCTCTCCATGACGCTTAGATGAGTTTGTATGGTTGCACGCCTGACTTGTCCATCTCTTGCTGTGACTATGCGTCCTTTCGGCCATCGGTTCCTGGGCAGGTTTTCATCCACAACAATTACAACGCTTCCGACGACTACACTATAAAATGGTTCCAAATTCGATTTTTTTGCATAAAGTCTAAAAATGTAGATTCAGTATTGAAACTTTGCACATTTGGTAGTATTAGGATAAATATTATATAAATTAAATATTATTTATCCCGTTTATATGTACCGGGGCTCGGCCACCGGCAAGGAAAGACGAGATTACGTTTTAAAGTTTATTACCGGCACGACTGGCTCGGTCAAGTGTGAGATTAATTCTAAAGTACAAGCAATGAAAATATAAAATGATATTCTTAAAGTTGCCCCCCAGACGGCAGCGCTGCCCATGCAGCGGGCCGACGTTCTGCAACGTCAGCGCCTCGAGCCGACGGTCCGCTCTCCAGCGGATGTTTATGCAACAATGTAACTTGAGGACCCCCGTCCACTTGAGTCAGCATCAGAGGTCTTCCACTTCTGGAATTCCGCTGATACCCTGCAGCTGGTGGGGAGTGTTAACTACTCCCCCTCTTAAAGAGCGGGCGTCCTCGCTGCTCTCAATCCGTCTATCATCTCCTTGATTTGCCTCGCATCTCTCTTCCTATTGAGGTGGAATCTGAGGTAGATGATTCCCCCCAATGCTCCGCACAGAGCCATGCCCAGTCCAAACGCGTGGAGCGGGCTGAGCTTGGCCATGGTGGCCTGCTCGACCTCCTTGATGTAGTTGAGGTTGTCCTCGCTGAGCTGGTGTAAGAACGGGAGGCTCAGGATAGTCTCGTGCCCGGAGATGTTCAGAGCGGGTACTGATGCGATGCCTGGAAATCGCTGTTGGATGTTATTGCGATTTCGGAATCGGGTGCCATTTACGGTTGCGCAGTCATTGAAGGTGATGAGCTGCGTTCCGGCGGTCGTAACCACCGTGTCCGAGTCACAGCTGATCTTTGCCGGCCGGTTATTGACGATGATCATGCCGTCGTCGACGAGGGTGATGGGCTCCAGATGGCTCGGTTGCGAAAGGCAATGAGCGGTGCCCCCGGAGTGTAATCCCTGGGCACAGGAACCTCTTACTTCCTTTTTGCAGAACGTGGTGGTGGTTGTGGGGGCGCAGCTCGTGACGGCCCACACCTGGTTTCCGCACTCAGCTACAATGTTCTCTGTCAGCTGCAGTACCTTTCCGTCGTGCTCAACCGGGAATATCGTCACCTTTCTACAAGCTATGCTAACTCTAGGGTATTCTATTATAAAGTGGATTATGTTATTAGATTGTAGGATTTTAATCTTAGATACTTCTAGTAGGTTTGCTACTGTGACCCCTGTGAATTGGTCAGTGAGAACAGATTCTATGTCAGTGTGATCTAAAATGGCCGGGTTCACTACGTTGGCCTTTGCCAGGGTTATAGTGAGCATCAGGTTGCCTATTTCTGTAATAAGAATTCTGTTTCTAGCGAGCAAAGTCTCGTACAAGTGGGCTGTGTCGATTTGTGCCTTTTTTTCTATGCTGATGATCTTGTTTACCAAGCTAGTGAGTGAATTTAATTGGTTCTGAACCTTGGTGTTTATCTGAATTTGCCTATTGTTTGCTTGCACCAGTTGTGCTTCTGTAAACCTGGTGTTTTCTAAATCGGACGCGTCTGGCGTGCCGGCCACTACTTTAAGGGCGGTTCCCAGGAAGTCTAGACTTCTCGCCAGCCTGTGGTGGACACTGATATCGGACAACATATCTCTAATGTGATTGCAGTCCGCGTCTAGCAACTGTCTCATGTGCGATTTTGGGAATAGGTCCGCCATTTTGGCGGTTTCCTCGACAATGCGACCATATTCGGTCAGATTTGCCGTGTGCTTGACGTAATCAAGCCCTTCCCATATCAGTACCGTTCCGTCCGTGATGGGAATGTAATTTGAGTTTGAGTAGTCGGTGACGCGAGCCGCGACTATGGTGAGGATGTGAAGTACCCAGATAACCCTGTAGATAAAAATACGTATGAAATATGGGGAATAAAACTAACACAACACCGCCACCAATCGTTTTCCTTAAGCCTAGTCGTAGTGTCTACCAATAACAGCTATAATTCCTTCACCAAATTAACTTATATTTAGTAGGGATATCTATCTGAGGTTGTCCTTGTGGACCACCCTCCCTCTAATTAGGACTGTTGTCCCCAAGTCCGCTTCAATTGTTTCTTCGACATACAAGGGGGAGAGCTTATTCCCCAGGCGTCTGTTGGTTTTAACCAACACCTTCTCGCCTACACTGAAGTTTCTGTTTTGCCGTGCTTGGTTGACTCGATTGTTTTGTACAATCTGGGCCTTTTGCACTTTGTTCTGAACTTCTTTGTTACCTTCTGCAGCCACTGCATGCAGGATGTCGATGGGTCTTTTGTCGGTGACCGAGTGCACCGATCTATTGTATTCCGCCGTTGCTTGAAGGAATAGGTCTACCGTGTCGGTGATTCCCTTGGCCATTTTAAGGCACCTGGCGATTTCCACGAGTGTACTATGGAATCTTTCCACTTGTCCGTTCGATGTACTGTGGAGGGGTGGCGCGTTAGCGATGCGGACCCCGAAATTGTTGTGCAACAGCGATCTGATGGTCTCTGAACTTAGTGATGGTTCGTTGTCACAGTAAATCTGTTTGGTGTTGGGAAAAATGTTCATGAGTTGTAAGAGGGGAGTCTTAATATCCGCTATGGTGCGGGAAGCTATAGGCTGTACTATGGCAAATTTGGAGAATTTGTCCACACATGTCAGAAAATATTTTCTGTCCGTCGAAAATATGTCGACATGAAGCATTTCTCCCGTGAACGAGGGGACCGGTGTCGGCCCTAGCTCCTGTTTCTTAGGGTGCCTGTCGTATTTTGCTTTGGAGCAAATTTTGCAATTCATGACCACTTCGCTTGCGAGTTTCGTCATTTTTGGGAAATAGTAGTCGGACATGATTTGTTTGACGTTTTCTTGAGCGGCTCTATGGGCCCGGTTGTGCTCGACGTTGATAATTTCTCTTTTTTCATTATCGTCGACAATGTCGGCGACAAGATTCCTGCAATGCCAGAATTTCGTCGCCGGAAAAGATTTTACTAGTTCATGCTGTATGAAAGCTAGAACTGGGAGTTCGCAATGGATTGCGTTCACAACTTGTGGGTTCACCAGAGACTTGACGGTCTCAATTAGAGCGTCCCTGTTTGGGAAATGTATTATGTGGCGCGTTTTTTCCCCAAAGAGCACAAACATTTGCTTCAGGGGAAAGCGCGCCTCTTCCAGAATGATCTGGTTCCTGAAGCAGTTTACAGGTTTTTCAGACGATTCTATCGTGTAAGTCATTGAAACTTCACTGTGGATCGTTGCTGCGTCTGAGCGCGGTGCGCTGCTTCCCAGCGCGTAAATATTCTGCCGGGACAGTGCGTCCGCGACGAAGTTTTCTTTCCCCGGCTTGTAGAATAGCCTGGCGCCGATTTCATCGATTCGCGCCTTCCAACGCTTGATTTTTGCGTTGGGGTTCCCCTGCGGAACGTGAGCGGCTGGTGATCAGTAAATACGTTTATTTCTTTGACGCCATAAATGTAATGGCGCAACTTTCCCAAGGCCCATACAATCGCTAACAGCTCTCGCTCGTTAGTGGCGTAGTTCAGCTCACAGTCCTTGAGGGTCCTTGAGATCATTGTGATCGGTCGACCCCCCTGAGACAGTACCGCTCCGATGCCGTACGCAGAAGCGTCGGTGGTCAGATCGAAGGGCTTTTTGTAATCTGGGTACATCAGCATTACGTTTTCCGATGCCAGAATGTTCCTAAGTTTCTGGAACGCCCGTCTTTGATCTTCGTTGAAGATAATGGGGGTTTTTTGAGACTTATATTTGCTAACTGAACCGTTTTCCCCTTTTAGGATGTTTGAGAGAGGGCGGGCGATCGCCGCGAAATCTTTCACAAAACATCTGTAGTAGCTTGCTAGGCCTAAGAATGATCTTAGCCCGAATAGCGTTGTTGGCTCGACGTACTCCTGGATGGCTTTCACCTTTTCCGGGTCCGTTCTTGTGCCTTCGCTAGTTACAATAAAGCCAAGGTATTCTACGCTTGTCTTAAAGAACTGCGACTTCTCTTGAGCCACTCTCATGTTGGCATCATAGAGGCTTTTCAGTACCCAGTCGACGTGTTTAACGTGCTCGTCCTGAGACTTGGAGAATATGATTACATCATCGACGTAAACATAACATGTTTTGCCGATTTGTTCGCGCAAAACGTCATCGATTGCCCTCTGGAAAATGCTGCCAGCATTTCTTAGACCGAAGGGCAGTCGGCAAAACTCATACTTCCCTCCATTTACGGAAAAGGAAGTTTTTTCCCTGTCGCGTTCCGCCAAAGTTATTTGGTGGTACCCGGATTTCAGGTCAAGAGTAGTGAAGTACTTTGCAGTACCTAAATTTGCCAATATCATTGAGATGCATGGCATGGGGTATTTGTCGGCTATCGTTTTCTGATTGAGCTTCCGAAAGTCCATTACGAGACGTTTCTTCTTATTGCCCTTCTCATCAGTGCCTTTTTTGTCGACCACCCATATCGGGTTGTTATATGGCGACCTTGATTTCTGTATGATTTTGTCCTTCAAGAGGCTTTTAACCTCGGCATCGACAAAATCAGCTACACCCATCGGGTAGGGGTAAAGCTTGGAATAAATTGGTTCGTCGTCCACTGTGCGAATAGTGGCCACGACCGAAGTGTTATAGGGCAGCGACCCGTTAGGGTCGGCGAAGGCCTTGTTTCTTTTCTTCAGCATTTGCATGAAGCTTGCCTTTATGGCAGCAGGTGCGTCGATGTCAACAACGTTAGTATGGTTGACATCTGTGCACTCATGGAACTTGATTGTCTCGGTTGTGTTGCCGAAAGTGAGCGTTCCATTTCTCAGAGATAGCGTGGCCCCTACCTGCGTGAGCAGGTCCAGGCCAATGATGCCATCAAAGGTTGTTAATGTTTTTAGTAGAAAAAACGGCGTGATTTTGCCGAATATTGACAGGGGACATTTCTGTGTAATGTTGTTGGACCCGTTAATAGAGTGAACGGGGAACGGTGATTCAACCGGGGTAACGCCAGGAAGCCACATGAATGGCTTGATGTAATTTTTGGACGCACCCGTGTCGATCAGAAGTTTTATGTTGACCCCTGCTACTTTCCGCCAAACGAATGGCAGCAGGGAGCATCCCCTAAAAAATTAACCGAGTCGCTCTCGTATCCGAGTTCGGCGTCGGCCTCTATTTCTGCGACCGCCTCAGCGGCGGCCTCAGTGTAGGCCGCCGGGGACCCGTCGCTAGAGGTGGCAATGTGTTCCACCCTCTGCCGCCAGTTTCCTGACGTGCGCTCTGACGAATGTGGTTTTCTTCCGAAACCGCTGTCGCGCTTACCCGTCCCCCCTGGCTTTTGGTAAGCCGTGGCCTGTCTCAATTTGGAGGATGAAGGGTCTACGTCCATTGGCTCGGGGGCCTGGCCCGTAGCTCTTTGTTGTTGATTCGAGTTGCCCTGGCTCCTAACATAATGAGGGCTCTTAAACGAATTTGGGTCTTGCGGTCTGTTTTGCCTCCCGTTACCCTGT